>CAUYUJ010018364.1:82500-85000 GCA_963575745.1 Prorocentrum cordatum | reverse complement strand
ATCACCATCACCACCATCATCGTCATCAGCATCATGCGCAGCAGCATCATCAATATCATCATCAGCATCACCATCATCATCGTCGTAAAAATTTTAATCGTGATCGTCATCATATTCCACCTCCACCATCATCATCACCATCAGCATCAGTCATCATCAGCATCATAATCAACATCATCAGCATCATCATCAGCATCAGCATCTTCATCATCATCATCATCATCATCATCAGAAGCATCAGCAGCATCAACAGCATCGCAAGCATCAGATCCCTCCACCTCCTCCCTCCGCCTCCACCCGCTGAAGCATCCTGGTGATGGGCCGAACCCCCCGTTCCCCGGGTCTCATGGCGACGGCCTGCTCGGATAGCAGTGGCCCGCTGACGGTCAGAACCTGGTGCGCGCAGCCGCGTGCGCAATGTGTCTGGGCTCGACTCCTCCTCCTGCTCCTGCTCAGTCACCGCCTCCGCCTTCGCCTCCTGCATCGCCTCCTCCTCCTCCTCTCCCCCCTCCTCCTCCTCATCATTATTCTCCTCCTCCGCATGCACCCCATCCTCATCCTCACATCATCATCATGATCATGAGCATGATCATGATTATCGTCATCATCATCATCATCATCATCATCAGCAGCAGCAGCAGCATCATCATCATCAGCATCATCGTCGTCGTTATCATCGTCATAATCATCATCATCAGCAGCAGCATCAGCATCGTCAGCAGCATCATCATCATCATCATCAGCATCATCATCATCATCATCATCATCAACATCATCATCATCATCATCATCATCATCATCATCATCATCATCATCATCATCATCATCATCATCATCAACAGCAACATCAATAGCATCAACATCATCATCAGCAGCAGCATCATCATACTAATCATTATCAGCAGCATCATCATCAGCATCATGATCAACAACATCAACATCATCATAATCATGATCCTCATCATCATCATCATCATCATCATCATAATCATCATCATCATCATCATCATCATCATCATCATCAGCATAAATCGTCATCTGCATCAGCATCAGCATCATCAGCATCACAATCGTCACTATTATCATCATCAGTACCATCATCAGCATCATCATCGTCAGCATCATCATCAGCACCACCATAATCATCATCATCATCATCATCATCATCATCATCATCATCATCATCATCATCTCCAGCATAATCAGCATCAACATCATCATCAAACATCATCATCATCATCAGCAGCATCAGCATAATCATCAACATCATCGTCATCGTCAATCATCCCCATAATCGTCGTGATCGTCATCATCGTCATAAACATTATTATCAGAATCATCATCATCATCAGCATCATCATCATCCAAATCATCATCGTTATCAGCATCCGCATCATCCTCAGCACCATCATCAAAATGATCATGATCATCATCATCATCATCATCAGCATCATCATCAGCATCGTCATCGTCGTCGTCATCGTCGACATCAGCAGCAGCAGCAGAATCAGTAGCATGATGAACAGCATCGTCATCAGCAGCAGCTTCATCAGCCTCATCAACATCATTAACATCAGCGTCCCCATCATCATCACATGGCCACAGCATCATCAGCATCATCAGCACCGTCAGCAGCATCATCATCGTCGTCATCAGCATCACCATCATCATCGTCATCAGCATGATCATCATCATCGTCATCATCATCGAAAGCATCGTCATCATCATCCAAATCATCATCATCATCATCATCATCATCATCATCATCATCATCATCATCATCATCATTATCATCAGCAGCAGCAGCAGTATCATCATCAGCATCAGCATCACCATTGTCATACTCGTAGTCCTCATCAGGATCACCATCATCAGCAACAGCATCAGCATCATCATCATCAACAGGAACAGTATCATTAGAGTTGCCAGCGTGATCAGCATCATCGTCGTCGTCATCGGCATGAGTATCCTCCTAAGATTCCTCCTCATCATCACCCTCACCCCGATCATCATCATCATCCTCCTCACCATCATCATCAGCAACATCAGCATCAGCAGTATCAGCAGTATCAGTAGCATCACCATAATCATCATCATCAGCAGCATCATCATCAGCATCATCATCATCATCATCATCATGATCAGCGTCATCATCATCATCAAGAACACCATCATCGTCGTCATCACCATCGTCACCGTCAATCATCATCAACATCCTAAGCCTGTATCAGTGGCATCAGCATCAGCAGTATCAGCGAGCAGCATTACCACAATCATCATCGTCCTCATCATCAGCATCATCATCCTCAGCATCAGCATCGGCATCATCATCATCAGCGTCACCATCATCATCATCATCAGCAGCAGCCGCGACATCATCATCGTGGTCATCGTCGTCATCATCATCAGCATCATCAACATCATCATCATCATCATCATCATCATCAGCATCAGCATCAGCATCATCAGCACCAGCATTAGCATCGGCATCATCATCAGC
>CAUYUJ010018364.1:0-77500 GCA_963575745.1 Prorocentrum cordatum | reverse complement strand
AGGCGCTGAGACGGCTCAAGCGGCGCCGAAGACGGCCCAAGAGAGCCCCGATGACGGCCCCAAGAGCGCTCCAAGTGGCTTCCAAGAGAGCTCAACATGGTCCCACACGGTCCAAGAGCGATCGAAGACACCCGAAATGGCCTCCAGATGGCCCAACACGCCCCTGAGAGGCCCCCAAGATGCGTCCCAAGACGGTCCCTGGACGCAGACATGTACGTATTCCCGTCGTGAAACGTACAATGTTCACACATCCGCCTTCTGGGCTTTCCGACGCTCCTAGACGGCCCAAGAGGCCCCGAAAACCGCCCCAAGACGGCCCAAGAGGCCCCCAAGACGGCCCCGCGACGGTCCAATATGGCCCCAAGACGGCCCAAGAGGTCCCCAAAACGGCCCAAGAAGGCTCCAAGACGGCACCAAGAGGGGCCCAAGAGGGCAACCAACAATTCAAAAATCTAGCTTTCCGCCCCCACGAGCCCCAGGGGGCCCCAAGAGCGCCCCAACAGGCCGCCAACGGCCCTCAAGAAACCGCCAAGACGCCCCAAGGAGCCCACAAGAGGCCCCCAGGAGGCCCCCAAAAGACCCCCAGACGCTTCCGTATTGCGAGCCGTCACGCCAACTGCAATGCACTCCGCGCATACAACCTTACTCTTCCTCGCGACGTGCTCACTATCTTGCTCGGCGCTAATGTGCTGCTGCCGCGCGAACTGTTTCGTGCGCGCTGCGAACGTCAACAGCCTCTTCACCCGTTTCGATTCATCTGCCACATCTTTCGCTGTGATGCTTCGCTGATCACAGCTTCCACACACTACTCTTGCTCCTTTCGTCTTCCAGTGCTCCTCCACTTGGTTGCGGGTCGAAAGGCCGACCTCCCAGAAGGACACCCCGCACCCGGGTGCACAGCACGCAAAGCGCTCGCAAAACACGCCCCAGACCACCGGCATCACGCAAACATTTGGACCCCCTACGTATCTGCCACCACCCGCGCGCGACACCGCACCCTCACACAAGACGCCGCTGGCCAGAAACTCCTGGCCTCGCAACACTCACAGAAGGGGTCGGCGGATGTGGCGTAAGCCTGTAGAGTCATCATTTTTTTTATTTTTTCCTCTCGACATGGACGTCCTGTCGTCCACGGCGATAATCCATTGCAAAAAAAACCACAAAGAGCACACGCGCGCGTTCATGTCATAATCCTACCGAACACCGTGTGTTTGCAAGCATTTCAACATACAAACATCAAAAACCCAATGCTTTTTTTTTTCACAAAAATTGTGCAAATTTCCCGCCCGGGCTCTCTTGCTGAAATCATAGGAAAACCATAAGAATCTTAAGAATTCGGTCAAATCCAACGATTTCACGTCATCGCGCGGTGCACTCGCGATGCTCTGTCATGCACCCAGGCCGCGAATCCTGTGCAAAAAATACCACAAAGAGCACACTCGCGCGTTCATGTCAGAATCCTACCGAACACCGTGTGTTTGCAAGCATTTCAACATAAAAACATCAAAAACCCAATGCTTTTTCACAAAAATGTTTTGGGGTGTCCTGTCAGACCGTCGGGCTTCCTCCGGCCACCTCTGGCTTCCTGCGGTGTACCGGGCCATTCTCGACTCGTCTGGCAATGCGTGCGCGGCATTCAACACGCGCTCGCCAGTTCCCGTCGGCAACCGCCATCGCGGCCGCATCAGCTGTACCAAACCGGCTGGCCGGTGTGACTTCGGCCCCCAGTTGTGCCAGCTTTGCTTCTTATGTTGTGGGAGGGCGGGTGGGACTGGGCATGCCATGCTTGACTCGCTCGAGCTGGCTAGCTTGACTCCTACTCCTACTCCTACTCCTACTCCTACTCCTACTCCTACTCCTACTCCTGCTCCTGCTCCTGCTCCTGCTCCGCCTCCGCCTCCGCCTCCGCCTCCGCCTCCGCCTCCGCCTCCGCCTCCGCCTCCTCCTCCTCCTCCTCCTCCTGCTCCTGCTCCTGCTCCTCCTCCTTCCTCTCCTCCTCCTCCGTCCTCCTCCGCCTCCTCCTCCGCCTCCGCCTCCGTCCTCCGTCCTCCGTCCTCCATCCTCCGTCCTCCGTCCTCCGTCCTCCGTCTTCCTCCGTCCTCCGTCCTCCGTCCTCCGTCCTCCGTCCTCCGTCCTCCGTCCTCCGTCCTCCGTCCTCCGTCCTCCGTCTCCGTCCTCTCCTCCGTCCTCCCTCCTCCGCCTCCGCCTCCGCCTCCTCCTCCTCCTCCTCCTCCTCCTCCTCTTCATCATCATCCTCATCCTCTTCCTCTTCCTCATCCTCCTCATCCTCCTCCTCCTTCTCCTCCTCCTCTTCTTATTATTATTGGTTTTATTCTTCTTGTTCTTAGTATTATTCTTCATATTATTCTTATTATTATTCGTATTGTTCTTCTTCTTCTCCCTCCTCCTCCTCCTCCTCCTCCTCCTCCTCTTCCTCCTCCTCCTCCTCCTCCTACTCCTGCTCCTCCTCCTCCTCCTCATCCACCTCCTCCTCTCCCCCCCTCCCTCCCTCCTCCTCCTCTCCTCCTCCTCCTCCCTCCTCCTCCTCCTCCTCCTCCTTCTCCTCCTCCTCCTCCTCCCCCTACTCCTACCCTGCTCCTCCTCCTCCTCCTCCTCCTCCGCCTCCTCCTCCTCCTCCTCCTCCTCCTCCCTCCTCTCGCTCCTCCTCCTCCTCCTCCTCCTCCTCCTCCTCCTCCTCCTCTTCCTCTCCCTCCTCCTCTCCCCTTCCTCCTCCTCCTCCTCCTCCTCCTCCTCCTCCTCCTCCTCCTCCTCTTCCGCCTCCTCGGCGCGCGCGCAGGACTCCTCTCAGCACGTCCTCGTGATTTACATGCGTGCACAAGTGCTCCCAGTCGGCACTGGCTCCTCCGCGCAAGTGCCGCACCTCCTGCGCCTGGAGTGGCCAGACCCCCGGCGGGGGGCCCTTCGCGTCGTAGACGAGGACTGGGTCCAGCGCTCCGTTCTCCTCCACCCGAGGGGTCGGCGAGGGGCCCGAACTGCCATACACGGGGCGCCTGCCGACTTGCCCCCGCGGGTGCCAATGGCCAATGATCCGCGGAAGGTGGTGCGGTGACCTCGCTGCCCGCGGGTCCACCACCAATTGCCCATCCTCGGGCGCCAGCCACTCATCCTCCTCGATGCGGCGGGCATTCAGCATTCCTCCTGCCATCGGCAGCGGTGGTGGGGGCTTCGCCTCCTGACTCCCCAGCCATCCCGCCAGCACCGGCCTCCCGGCCTTCGACGCCAGCACCCAAACTTTCCGCTGGGCCACTGGGTCGCCGAACTCGCTGCACACCCGCCCGTCCTCCACAGCACTCCAGCCGATGTCCCGAAAGAACTTCAGCACGTCTGCCACCGTGGGGCCCGGCGGTGCATCTACCAATGCCCACTGCGCCGCCAGCCCCCGCAGCTCCTGGGTGAAGTCCTGCAGGTGAGTGACCACCCGCGATGAGGCATGCCCCCAGCGCGCCCGCGGCCTGGGCGTAGGGGGCCATCGTGCTCCTCACCTCTACCACGCGCCAGGCCGTCTGCAGCAGCGGGCGCGGGATCTCCCCCGGCGACTGGCGGGCCATGAGCTGCATGGCGACTTGCCAGTCCTCGGGGTCCACGAGCGCCACAGCATGGACGCGCCGCTCGTAGCTCTGGGACAGTACCTCCGCCCAAGTGCCCGCTAGGTCGATCGGCGTGAACCCCTCCGCGTCCATACGACGCTTGACCTCGCTCTCGTCCGCCCTGGTGATCATGTCCGCCATCTCGTTGCTGTACGTCCTGATGTAAGGTGCCCCGGCAGTGGTATTTCGCCTCCACGTAGTTGAGCAGCCTCACCAGGCGCCTCGCCATCCGATTCTTCGGGCGACGGGTCTCCACCCACCGCTGGACTGTCTGGTTATCCCCCGCGCAGACGATCAGCCGCTCTCGCCACTCCCGTCCGCGGGCGACCGCGAAGCCCACGAAGCAGAACAGCTCCCCGAGCGCTATGATGACCCAATCCTCGGGTAACCCAGCAGCCGCCGTCAACGCGTCCATGTAGCCAGCGAGCTCCTGTCTCGCGTAGACCTTGGCCGCCCAGTCGATCTGCCCCGCCGCCTCAAGGGTCGCGTCGCCACCGGCCCGCGCCACTTGCTCCATAGTGCCCAGGATGGCCAGGCGCCCCCGCGGCTCGAGCATGCCCGCGAACGAAGTGAGAAATGTGGCACCCCACGTCTCCGGCCGTGCTACCATCGCCCGTAGCATGTCGCAAATATCCCAAAACTCTTGCCGCGCCACCTCCTGCTCCTCCTCGCTTCCCTTCGGCGTTGCCCGTGCCGTGGGCGCGTCTGGCTGGCACATCAGGGCGTCCAGCGCCCCCGGCCCCGTGCCCAGCGCCTGGTTGACCGCCGCGAAGTGCGCCCCCAACCCGCGGAGCCGCTGCGCCGTCTTCAGCCGCGCCACTCGCTGACCCGGCTCGAGCTCCGCCTCCTGAAGTAGGTGGCTCATCTTCTGAATCTTGGGCTCTGGGAGCGTTGCGCGGTCCACCGCGCGGCCCTCGGAGTCCTCCAACTGGAAGAGCAGGCCCCAGATGAGCTTCTCGGTGCTGAACTCGCCTTCCTCCGCTAACTTCTCCAGGTTGATCGGGCAGTCGCCGAGTAGCAGCTTCGACATGGCGTCGAACGTCCGCGCCGACAGCCACGGCCTCGCGCCCAAAGCCGGCTCCACCAGCACCCCGTCGTCGACCAGGACCTCGGACGAGTGCGCAACCTCATCGTGAAGCTCCTCTGCCGGCGGGCGGTGGGCTTGGTGTGCATCCTGCACACCTCGGCCCCGCACTGCCCACTCGCCCGGCGCCCCCGTCCAGCCGAACACCATCGCGAGGTAGAGGGCCGTCGTCGGTTCAGCCCCGGCCAGCCCATGGAGACTCACCGCCATGATGCGGAGACCGGGCAACTCGACCCACAGCAGTTTGAACGCCGCCTGGAAGTCCCGCTTCGCCAAGTAGATCCGCACCTTCGGACACCTGCACCTCCGCCACAGGATCGTCCGCGCGATCTCGCGGTGGGTCGGCAGCTTCGCCGGGGGGTGGTTCAGCTTGTCGCATCCCGCGCTGGCGCCCCTCATGTCGTTGATGAGCCGACCCTCATCGGCGATAGTCCGATCGGGCCGCATCTTCGGGACCCGACCCTAGGGCGACTCCATGACCCCCTCGAGTCCGGGGTGACTGGACGGGGCAGCCCAGGCACGACCCTTGACGATGTCGTCCCAGATCTTCCGCCTCGCCTCCTCCTGATGCTGTGCCGCCGACTGGTGGGGCTTGGCTCTGACCCTCGTGATCTCCCCCTCGTGCCTGACCTCCACCCCGTTCGTCGCGACCCGCCTCAAGTATTCCAGGAGTCCCGGCTCCGCCTTTCCCTCCAAGTAGCCGTCGTGCACGCCCTTGAGGTGGTCCCCTTGCTCCGCCTTCCAGGCTGCGCGGAGCGCTGCCGAAGCCTCCTGCCATCCCCCGTGCTCATCCAGCAGGTCGGCGCCCCGCATGATCATGCGCCCGAACGCTTCGTCGCTGTGCCCTGGCTCCGCACGGGCCGCCGCCCAGAAATTCGTAGCGCCACCGTCGGTTCCTGGGGCCGCTCCTCCGACTCGATCGCGTAGATCGCCTGGCTGCTGGTGGGCCTCTTGCTCCTCCTCCTCCTCTGAAATGTGCCCAGCCAACGTACAACTCCGCAGGCTCGAAGACTCGGTGGGTCCAAGCCTTTCTGCAGCCTCCGAGGTCGCCGAAAAAATTGTTGACGGTGGGGGGCCTCTCCCCCCCTTCTTGGCCAGCGTGGCGTCCAGCTCCAGGGCCTCGATAATCAAAACCTGAGTGATGGCGCGCAGCAACTGCTCGGGGTGCCGGCCTGCTTCCGCCGTGCGCTTGTGCTTCGTAACCATGTCGGCCCCTTTCAGTTCGACATGCGTGTGCTGGTGCGTGCGCCGACGGGCCACGTCCTGCAAGTGTCGAACGCACGCAACCAACCACGATCGCTTCCGATACCGCTCATCTCCTCCCACGCCGTCACGAGGCCCCAGGCCGTACTCACACTGGTCCACGGGCACCACCAGGACGCCCTTTCTGCGCAGGATTTGGCGCCACCGAGCCAGGCCGTAGGCATTGGGGTACCGGCCGTCGGGGGCGGGGTGCTCCGCCGTCGGCAAGGCGCCAGCATCGGCGATGGTCTCGAACAAGCGCCCAGCGAAATTGGCCATGGCCGCCCCCTCGACTTCCCATTGCGGTCCATCGGGGTGTCCAGCTGGCGCCTCGAACGTGCGCGTGCCCCCGTTGCGCAGCATCCACGGGCAAAAGGCACGGCGCTCGAACCCGAGCCACCAGAGCAAGTATACACAGCGCCGGGCCTCCTCCAACAGCGCCTCCTGAACTTCCTTGCGCCTGGTGTCGTGCTCCTCCCGCAATCCTTTGCCACGCTCCGGGTCCGAGCACAGCTCGACCGCTGGGCCGACCTCCACGCCCGCCTCCCTGAGCGAGTCCGACCACCCCTGGGTCCCCGCCCAGACCTCCTTCGCCGTCAAGATGCGCCCCTTCCAACAGGGCCTCATTCCCCCCGTCGCCTGGCCGTGGCGCTCATGCCGCTTCCAGGCTGGGTTACTCCAGTTGCCGAGGGCCCTCCACCTCGGGTCCTCCCCGACGATGTTCTGCTCCCCGGCCTTCCGCTCACGCCCGGCCTCTCTTGCCGCTCGGCACCGCGGGCATCTCCTCGCCGCGCCCCCTGGTACCTTAGCCTCCTCGTGCGTCGCGTCATCCAGGTAGACATTCCGCCCTGCCCCTAGCACCTCGCGCGGCGGATGACCGCCTGTAAAATCCCCGCGCAGCGTGTCGACATCCACCTGGGGGGGGGGACCAGTAGCTGCAAGTGGCCCTTGTAGAGCAACATCCACACATCCCGCCCGCCGACCTTCGAGTCGCACTTCGCCCCCGCGATGAACCTCGAGCCGTGCGCGACCCCACGGGTCGACACGGACCACGTGGACCGCCGTCTCTCTCAACGCGGGTGGCGGGAAAGCCGCCAAGGTCCTGTAGTCCTTGTCATGGCTCGCGTAGAGGGTGTCGTGGCAGAACATCCTCACGTCCGACTCGGCAATGGGGATGTAGGCGTCGGGCGGCCCCATGAAGGTTTCGGCCTGCTTAGCCCCCCCTCCCCCCACATGGCGATGCGCCGCTGCTGCACCAGCCGCATCACCTCCGTCACGGGCGGGTCGCCCTTCCCATTCGAGCGCAAATGCGCCGCGGCCGCGTTGATGAAAACGCACTGCCTCTCCTCTGCCTCTCCGACCTGGCAATCCGGCAGGTACTCCGCCAACTCCTCAGTGACCGCCAGCTGGTCCCTATAGTCGAGGATGATGTGGACTCGTCCGCGGCCAGGTTCCTCTGCAGGTCCCCACGCTACCTTTCCCACATGCACTTCTGGGCCCTCGAAATCTCCCCAAACCCGTTCCACTCGTGAGGCCAGATACGGTCGGGCTTGGCACGCCAGTTCCTCGTCGCCTAGCTCCGCCGCATCCTGCAGGATCTCCTCGATCGGGGTAACCTGGCCCCCGAGGTATCCGTCCAGCAAGCGGCCATGACAATGCGAGCGTAGGCGGCTAGGTGCACCCTCGACCAGCTTTGCTTCCGGCGAACTCCTGCCCTGGTTCGCCATCGCCAGGTGTGCCTTCGCAACCTCTGGCGCATCCTCTGGAAGTTCGAGGGGAAAGACGACCGCCTCCTGGCTCCCGTAGTCCCCCATCCAACTCGCGTCGGGTCCCTACACCAACTCCTGTAGCTCGCGCTCCTGGGTGGTGTACTCCATCTCCGCATACTCCTCAGGCGGCTTGGCCACCTCCTCCATCGCGGCGGGACGGCTGGTGCCAGACGCTCCTCCTCGTCCGCCTCCTCGCTGCGCCGCCGGATCCTTGCCCTCCTGCACCTCTGCCGCCTGCTCCTTCTATGCATCCGCCCTGAGCTGCTTGATCGTCGTGAGCCGATCCTCGATCTTGATCTTCGGTCCCGTCTTAAGCCCGCCCCGCTTGATGTACTGCGCCTTCACCGCCCATTGCGCCTTCTCGGCACTCTTGATGCCCTCCGCGTGGGACCGCTGGCAGGTCGCGGCGGTCTTCGAGCACCCATCGTAGCGCGCCGCGCCCCAACACTTGGGTTTCCCCTTGGAGTCCACTGGCCCATGTTTGATCGACTCCGCGACCTCGGAACTGGTCAGGGCCGACAAGACCTCCGCCGGGGGCTTGGCCTTGCTCGCCCCCGCCTTCGGGACTGCTCCACCTCCTCCTCCTCCTCCCGTCAGCGCTCCAACCTTCTCCCCACTGCCGCCGGCGGAGAGGGGCTGTGGCAGAGCTCCTGCCGGGCGACGCTCCTCAACCTCATCCGCTCCTCCTGCCACCAGAGGGCGCAGCTGGGCCCAGTAGGCGTTGTCCGCAGTCTTGACCAGGCGTTCGAAGATGACTGTCTTGAAGTACCCGTCGGGGTCTTCCACTTCGAACGTCGTAGGCAAAGTCAGCAGCGGTGGTCCCTCTGGGGTCGGCGTTCGGGCGGCGAAGATGAAGTCCCCCTTCCTCATCAGCTCCTTGTTGCAGAAGCGCTGCACCTCCCTCCTTCACCTTCCAACGCAGGTCCTCCCACCATCGACCGTTCAGCTCCTCCCAGGCATCCTGGACAAAACGAGCAGTATACTTCCGCGGCTTCGCCTCATGCTGTCTGATGAGGTAGTCCAAAGTCTCGCTTCTCTCGTCCCAGCGCTCAGCCCCACGCGCAAGACAAGCTGCCCATATGCCGTTGCGGGCCGGGCGCGCCCACTTCAGCATATCCACGGGCTGCTTCGGGCGCGGCTCGATCTTGCACTCGGTCGCGGGCGCGTAGTCGTCGAAAAGCTCCTCCGGACATGTCACCCAATCCGCCACGCTGAGCGCGTGCGCCGCCAGCGTTTCCACCGACTTGCCTCCCCACGACCCCGACGCGACACCGAAGGCGATCCTGTAGTTGATCAGGGTGGGCCACCGATGGTGCTTGAACAGCGCCGAGGAGTGCTCCGCCATCCGCAGGAGCGCCTTGACCAGCGCACGGCCCAGGTCGCCCGGGCAGATGGCCACCCTGAACCTCCCGCACCCACGCGCCGCCAGCACCAGCAGCTCGTGGTCCTTCGTGATCGACTGGAGTGCGCCCATCTTCCCCGCCGCCGCGTCCTCCGCCCGCTTGTTCGTTCAGTCGAGGTTGTACGCGATGTCGGCCATGACCTTCACCATGCCCTCGTCGTCCTTCCCCTCTGGGTCGCCGAGGGCTCCTGCCGACCTCCGGACCTTCTCCGACGGGCCGTAATCATCCTCGTCGAAATTCACCCGCGATCTTCTTGCAGGCACTCCGAAGGTCGGCCCAGCCCTATGCTCGAAGAGGTCCATGGGTGGTGGCGTGGGGCCCTGCCCTGGCCGACCCGACGGCGGACCTCTGCCCAGCTCTGCCCGCGCGGTGCTGCCCCGCAGATCGACGCCTTGAGTGCCTAGGTCGGTTGCCCGCCGTTTGGGCCCCCACCTACCGGTGTAGCCCCCTTCCCCCTTGGGGGGGCGGCTGGGCTCGAGCGCCCTGCCCAGGCCGGGAGGCGCCTCCACTGCCGCTGGGCGCGCCGCGGGAGGCGTGGGCGGCCGCGCGGGGCCAGGGGCTGGCCGCGCTAGCCCCCCCCGCCAAGCTCCGCCCGCCACCTCCTCCTCATGGGCCTGGCTCAGGCCGCGCCTCTCCCTCAGCACCTCAGCCAGCTGCCTCAGGTTCTCCACCTCGTCGTCCGACATGAAGGAGCCGCGGTCCCTCTCCGGGGCTTCGAGCGACTCGACGATCGCGTCGCGCGCGTCTCCCAGGTCATCGAAACCCTCAGTGTGCTGGTACCTCTCGGCCACGTCCAGCGGGCGATCCTCTCCGCTCGCCCGCGACTTCAGGAACTCCAACGCCGAGGCCGCCTCACCTCGGCGTCGCCAGCGCTCCCGAGCCGCCCCGCTCAGGATGCCTCCCAGCTCTCCTCTGGTCAGCGTATCTCTCCATGGCGGCTGTGGCGGGTGCGTCGGGGGACCTGGGAGCGGCAACCTCCGAGTGGGTGGATCATCGCGCCCTCCTCCTGCCTCCTCGACCCCTCGCATCAGGATGCACAAGGGGTGGTCCTCCCTCCCCGTCGACCCACGCGCCAGCGCCGACGCCACTGGGCTTGCTGTCCCGCCGAACTCGTCCATCCCGTCGGGTATCTGGTTCACCGTCCGCACGATGATGGCTGGCGCCCCTGCGGCTGCGGCCTCGGCACACACACGATCGTCGATGACCGGCCAAAGGTTGGACGGGACAGTGGCCTGGGCGTCAATGCCTGGGATGCGACACGTCGTCCAACCATCCTCCTCAGCCGTCAACTGGCACCCATAGCAGTAGTACTTATTGGCCGACCCCGTGCCCGGGGGGGCCCGCACCAGGGCCGTTAGCCACGCTCCACTGGCTGATGCCAAGGGCATGATGGCCCGCCCAGCTGAAGACGCAGGCGATCTCGACCTGCACCGATGGGCCGGCTCCGACACGATCCCCGCCACCACGGGCGCAGGTCCCTCAGCAGCGGCGGCGAGACGAGCGGGTTCCTCGGCCGTCAGGTCGTGCTCCATGCACGTCAGCACACCGCGGCTCATGACCCGACCAAACGCGGGGCAGCCGGGGTGCGCGCACTTCCTTACTCCTCTCTCGCGCTCGTAGGCGTTCGTATGCTGCCAGCACAGGTTGACCACCTTCTCGGCCCCCTTGACGTTCGACTTCTCTCCGCCCTCCGCGACCGGCCGGACAGGGGCCCCTCGGGCTCGATCTCGACACTTCTCCTTGGACAACTGGAAGATCGCATCGCCTTCCTGGTACAGCACCTCGTGGGCCATGCAGCGCTGGTGCTCCGGCTCCGACTCCGTCTCTGAATTCGGGTCCTTCAGCAGGGCGGCTGGGGCGTCGGCCTTGCCGCGTCGGCCACGCTGACAGCCCCTCTGGCCGCAGCGTTTGAAGGGCCCGCAGAGCTCGGCACACCCCTTCAACCCCACGGCTGCACAGCCCCGCCCGCAAGACGCAGCGGCAGCTCCCACTGCTCGCCCGGCCCAGCACGGCTTCGGCGCCGTCTCCACCAGCGCCTCCAAGTTGGTGTCCGTCTCCGCGGTCACGTACCCGTACACAGGAGCGTGGACGGCGTAGTTGCCGTCGTCCGTGCACGGCGTATCCCGGCACAGGTGCACCACCTTGTCCTGGGCGTCCTCCAGGAGATCGCGCAGCCACCGTAATGTGGTCGCGAGCACCTCGCGATATGGCCAGGCCACTCCTGCCGTCTTGTACTTGATCCCAGTGTTCAAGGGCGGCCTCTCCAGCCTCGCAGCCGCGTCGCCCACCTTGATGATCAGGTGGTGCGGCATCTTGTCGGGCCCCTTGGCGCGAAGCTGGGCGTAGAACTCATTATCCACGGTGATGGCGGTGGCTGGTCCTCGTAGTTCAGGGACCACTCCTTCCTCTGTAGTTGCAGCCTGCGGCTTCGCGGCTGGACAGCACAAGCCCAACACTCGCCCCAGGCAGCGGAGCGGGGAGCGGACCAGCACGTCGACCGCCGACGCAATGGAGTGCAGACCGTAGCCCCAGCCGATGATGAGAGCCACGATCAACCCAGCAAACGTGGTCCAGCACAACAGGGGCCAGCCAATGCCGAAGGCCGCGTAGCCCACCGCATTGAACCCGCCCCCGACTAACCCGCCTCCGCCCCACATCAGGTCCGACCACTGTATCTCAGACGGCGGCAGGTCGGAGATCCAGCCCCCCAGCCAGTTCACCCCGAACTTGATTCCTCCGAAGCTGAACCAGCCCCGCAGCTCTTCCTCCTTCTCTGCCTCGCTCCCCGCAGCGTAGCCCTCAGCACGCTCCGCCTCGGACCGCGCCCGCCCTGCTGGGGGTTCACGGCGCCGACCCGCTAGCCAGCCCCACAGTTCCGCTCGCCGTCGCCGCGGGCTGCTCTCCTCGCTGTCGCCCGGCGGCGCAGCATGCCCCGCTGGGGGCTGGGCCGCCGCCTCTGGGGGGGGCTGGCGTCCCTTCCCTCCCGCGGGCGTGTGCTCCGCCGGTCCAGGGGTGGGTCCTGGCCCCTTCCCTGCGGCAGGCGCTGGCCCTGCGGGTTGAGCTGCTCGGCGCTGCGACCCCTCGATGGCCGCCGCCGCGCCGCGGCGCCGCTGGTCCTCCTCCAGCGCCCGCAGCAGAGGCTCGTACGCCCCTCCCTTGGCCAACTCGGCCTCCGTGGGCAGCGCGCCGTCCTCGGCCCGAGCTGCGGGGGGCAAGGACGGCGTCGCCGGCAGTGCCCTCCACCTGCGGCCAATCTCGACGGCGGCCACGGCCCCGATGATCATTGGCAGCAATGCCATCATGAAGGCGCTGCCCGAGCGGTCACCGCCTGGACGCACTCCTGCTCCTCTGACTCGGCGCCCCCTGGGCGCCTCACCTCCTCATGGCTCCCTCTGTGCGGCCCTGGGCCGCGGGGCAAGTTGCGCCCCCGCGCAACTGGCCCACCTCAAAGGCCCGAGGAGAAACTTGAGCCCCAAAGGGGCCGCAAAGAGGGGGAAAGGGACAGAGGACAAGAGAGAACACTTCCCCCTCACCAGGCACTCACTCCCTGAAACCGTACGTTTTACGCACGCTCAAACTCTCACTCCTCCTCCTCATCGTGCTCCAACTCCTCCTCCTCCTCCTCCTCCTCCTCCTCCTCCTCCTCCTCCTCCCTCCTCCTCCTCCTCCCTCCTCCCTCCTCCTCCTCCTCCTCCTCCTCTCCTCTCCTCCTCCTCCTCCTCCTCCTCCCCCCTCCCCTCCTCCTCCTCCTCCTCTCCCTCCTCCTCCTCCTCATCCTCCTCGTCCTCCTCCTCCTCCTCCCTCCTCCTCTCCTCCTCCCCTCCTCCTCCTCCTCCTCCGCCTCCTCCGCCTCCTCCGCCCTCCTCCGCCTCTCCTCCTCCGCCTCCTCCGCCTCCTCCTCCTCCTCCTCCTCCTCCACCTCCTCCACCTCCTCCTCCCTCCTCCTCTCCTCCTCCCCCTCCTCCTTCTCCTCCTCCTCCTCCTCCTCCTCCTCCTCTCCTCCTCCTCCTCCTCCTCCTCCTCCTCCTCCTCCTCTCCTCCTCCTCCTCCTCCTCCTCCTCCTCCTCCCCTCCTCCTCCTCCTCCTCCTCCTCCTCCTCCTCCTCCTCCTCCTCCTCCTCCTTTTCCTCCTCCTCCTCCTCCTCCTCCTCTTCCTCCTTCTCCTGTGTTGGCAAGGAGCAGTGGGGGAGCCGCAAGCGGGCGACCCGCCAAAAACGCGAAAACAAGGAAACCCGTAAAGTCGTAAACCGGACGGCTTTCGCGTAAAATACCGCTTTTCCCGCAATGGCCGATGTGCGCGAAAACGGGAAAACCCGTAAAGTCGTAAACCAAACGGTTTTCGCGTAAAGTAACGGTTTCCCCGCACTGGCCGATTTGCGCGGAAACGGCCCCAGCGTTAAACGCGTAACGAGCAACGTGCTGGTTTACGACTTTGCGAATTTACGTGATTACCGAGCGGGCGGAGGCCAGGGCCGCGGAGGAAATGAGGAGGTGGGAGGAGGAGGAGGAGGAGGAGGAGGAGGAGGAGGAGGAGGAGGAGAAGGAGGAGGAGGAGGAGGAGGAGGAGGAGGAGGAGGAGGAGGAGGAGGAGGAGGAGGAGAGGAGGAGAAGAAGAACAGGAGGAGGCGGAGGAGGAGAAGGAGGAGCAAGAGAAGGAAGAGACGAATTTAGGACCCCCCTCTTTTGAGCCACGAGGCCCAAAACAGCCCCAAGAGACCTCTCTGACCCCCCCAAAGAGCCCCAAGATTGCCCCAAGAGGGCCCCAAGAGGGCACCAAGAGGACCCCAAGAGGACCCCAAGAGGACCCCAAGAAAGCTCTAAGATGGCTACAAGAAACCTCCGAGAACCTCTCACAACAACACCTCAACTCGCCTGGGCATCGTTGCTGGATGGGCTGGCGGGGATATTTTTTTAAACAGCCGCAGGCGGAAGCGCCGGCGGCGGCAGGTCACGGTCGGGCTGCGGCCGTAACAAATTAGCCGGGCGCGCGCGGTGGCCGCGGATCAGGCGGCGGTGCAAGCTGCAGACCAGGGAGTCTAAAGGGAAACAGGCACCCAGGAAGCAGGGAGGACGCTGCCAAAATGGCGCGATGCACGCCCCCAGTCAAGGGTCGTGTCGGTCCGACGACCTCAAGGCAGTGGGGATCTTGACTCCGTGCAAGAAGAGTGTCAGAGAGCCCAGGGTCTGCCGGATATGAGCGAGACCGTAGGCGAGAGAGCTGACGCAGGAAGAAAGGACTCTGACAGCGCCGGCGAACCGTCGCAGCTTCAGAGTACGCATCAACGCGGCTTAAAGGGCACGACTGAAGTCAGTGACAACCGATGCACGTCGACCCTCAAAACAACTGCGGAAGAATGCGTTCGCACGCGAAAGCTCAACGACATGATGTGACGCAGTGCGGAAGGTACACCTGCTCCCGACCTCGGCGAGAGACGCGAAGGCCAACCGAAGATGACAGGGCGTGTACCAGGAAGCAACTAAGTGACATAACAAAGAGCAGCTCTCCAGGAGACTCTGACAAACCAGAAAGGGTGGAAAATAGCGCTCTGAGAAAGCTGCGTTGCCGCAAACCCACTGCAGCACAAGCAATCCGCAGTCACGAAGAAGCCCAGGAAGTGACCGCTCAACAAGGTTGAGCGTGGGAGCGACGATGGGGTGACGTCAGTGCGCACGGATCCTTGCGGCGAGCGGTGCACCACTAGCCACCGGGGTGGGCGCGCCTGGGCCAACCGCTGCCAAACTGTGGCAAGTCATGCACGGGAACACGCCTGCGACTCAGAGTCCGAGCGCGGCCGCAGCGGACCGGGTGGGCACTCCAGCCAACGCAGCGGGGCGAACCACAACGCACAAGACCGCCTGAGCAACGTTGAGACCCACTGACGATGAGCCCAAGCCCAGGGTCGCTCCCAGGGAAGTTCCCCCCCCCCCACCCACCCTCCTCCTCGCTCCCGCGCTCGGGGTTGCCTCGGGCCCGCGGCGCCGCGCCCCCGTCTCAGAGGGGGCGAGGCGGGGGTCCCCGGGCCGCAAGCGAGAGGCTCGGAGGCTGGGCGGAGCGGCCGCCTCCGCGCCCCCAGAAGTCCACGACACCCAGCGCCTGCAAGTCGTCGTCGTCGGAAGGGACCGCCACGTCTACACCGCCCAGCCCTTCTCCTTCCATGCCGCCACTGCTGCCCCCATCTCCTCCCAGCCCTGTTCCTCCCGCCATGCTGCCACTGCTGCCCCCTCCTCCTTCCACCATGCCATTGCTGCCGCCACTGCCATCCCTCCCACCTCCTTCTGACGCGCTGCCACTGCCGTCCGCACCTGCCGCCTCGCGCCCTTCTCGCACATTGCCCTCGAGGCCTGCTGCCACTGAGAAAGCCTGCTCTTCTCGCGCGCGCTGTTCGCATACCCGCGGGCGATGATGTTGGGCTCCAGCTTCACGGCCACCAGCTCGCTCAGCAGCGCCGCGGCCCGCTGCCACTGCCGACGCATGCTCTTCTCGCACGCGCTGTTCACAGCGCGGTAGGTGATGATGTTGGGCTCCAGCTGCACGACAAAGATCTCGCTCAGCAGCGCCACGGCCCACTGCTACTGCCGACGCCTGCTCTTCTCGCACGCGCTGTTCACAGTGTCGTAGCCGACGATGTTGGGCCCCAGCTGCACGACCATGATCTCGCTCAGCAGCGCCACAACTTTTTTTTAACAGCCGCAGGCGGAAGCGCCGGCGGCGGCGGGGCACGGCCGGGCTGCGGCCGTGACAAATTAGCCGGGCGCGCGCGGGGGCCGCGGATCAGGCGGCGGCGCAAGCTGCTGCCCAGGGAGTCTGAAGGGAAACAGCCACCCAGGAAGCAGGGAGGACGCTGCCAAAATGGCGCGACGCACATCCTCAGTCGAGGATCGTGTCGGTCCGACGATCACGAGGTAGTGGGGATCAGTCTCCGTGCATGAGGGGTGTCAGAGAGCCCAGGGTGTCTGTCGGGTATGAGCGAGACCGTAGGCAAAAGAGCTGACGTCGTCCAGCAGGGAGAAGGGTCTCTCACAGCGCCAGCGAACCGTCGCAGCTTCAGAGATAGCATCCACGCGGCAGGAAGGGCACGCCTGAAGTCATAGACAACCGGAGTCAACCTCAGAACAACTGCGGAGGAATGCGTCTGCACGCGAAAGACCAACGACATGATGTGACGCAGTGCAGGGGCACACCTGTTCCCGACCTTGGCGAGAGACACGACGGCCAACCGAAGGTGACAGGGCGTGTACCAGGAAGCAACTAGGTGACGTAACAAAGAGCGGCTATCCATCCACGCTGGGGCGCCAGAAAGAGGAAAAGCGCTCTGAGAAAGCTGCGCTGCCGCATGCCCACTGCAGCACAAGCAACCCGTAGCCACGAAGAGGCGCAGGAAAGACCGCTCAAAGGTAGGTAAACCTGCGTCCCATGAGCAATCCTGTGCACCGTGGTACATGCATAGCATAGCAAGACCTGCGAATACATAGCAATGCAACCGAGCAGGATGGACCACACTAAATGCCAAAGATGTACCCAGGGTGCTCGAGCGCAGCCAATGGCGAGTGACACCGGGACAATTACAATGAAGGTGGCGCCAGCGGATGCGACGCACGACCAACAGTCATCCGAAGTGTGCCACCTGAGACACCTGTGGACCTGTTGGCAACGCCAGGAGCCAAGTAGGATAGACCACACCCGACCCTGTCGCGACCGCACAGAACCTAAGCTGCGTAAGGCTGCCCGCTGGAAGGCCGGGTCACGGCCGCCAGGAGAAGCCAGAGTGAATTAGGGTGCGGTTCAGGACAGTGACGAAGCGAAGCCAACTTTGCGTCGGTCACAGAGCCGCGAGGCCGGGGGACGAAGTCCGACAGGGCCAGAGGTGAAAATAACTACAGCGGGGCCAGGGGCCAACTATGGCCTGCACGCAACACGCCCCAGCGATGTCATGCAGACGGTATTGCTGGTAACACACACTTGGGTCCAAAGGCGGGAAGTGCGTGTACCAGGAAGGGCGGCAGAAGGCCGCCACACGAGTATATGAAACGTAACCCAGGGAGGCAGCTGAAGGCTGCACAGAGTGTGGACTTTAGAGAAACCCAGGGAGCTTTAAGCTGCCCGCTGGAAGGCCGGGTCACGGCCACACCCAGGAGAAGCCAGAGTGAAATAGGGTGAAACAAGGGCGGGGCGCCCGCGGCTTTAGGTGACGACCTTCCACTGTTTCTGGTCCTTCCCGGGTGCGCGGCGACCAGCGTGGCCCTTCGCCGCCTGGCGCCCCCTGCCCGCGCCTTCACTTCCACCCAGGAACTGAAGCCGCAACTGCGTCCAGTCAACGCCGAGGCCCAGCGCGTCGCCCATGGCCCGCGCGTCGCAGTTATGGCTGCGGACAGGAAATTGACGCACGTTTGGTGGTCGTGCCGCCGCGGGTCGAGCGCGCCTTTGCTGCCAAGCATGGCGTGCTGCTGGGCGAACGCGTGCCGGGCGCCTGTGAACCTCGCTCCCAGGGTGACCTGAAGCCGCTTCATCGTCTCACCAGGTGTCTCCCCGGGGGGGTCCCACTGGATGCCGCCGATCTTAGCTTTATATAGCTGCTGTCCCGTGTCTGGGTCTAAAGGTTCTGGACAGTGACGCGCGGCGGGACCCGCTACCAGGGGCGGGGTGGTCAGCGGCTGATCCTCGGCGCGGCGCCTGCTGCTGCTTCTGCGGCTGCTGCTGCTGCTGCGTCCGCCGCCCGCCGTCTGCCGCCCACCAGACCCGCCAGCGCGGTCGGCGCCGCTACGAGCCAGGTTTCGGCCCAGGGGCGGCGGGGAGACTGGAAGGTCGCCAGTCACAGAGGCTAGGCAGGGCGTCCACCCGCTGCCGCGAAAACGCGCTGGGGGAGCGTTCCGGCCGCGCTGCCGTTGTTCCTCGGCGCTCGAGCTCGCGCCATTGCCAGGGAGGGAGGGGCCAGGGCAAGTAGTGTCAGCCAGGGGAGTGCGGCGGTGGGTGGTTGTCTGTTCCTGTTATTGCCCGTGCCCCCGTTCCTGTGCTGGCGCCACCTCCGCGCCCCCCCCGCGGGCGGCCGGCAGCTCCTGCTCTTCGGGCTCTTCCGGCTCATGCTCCGCATGCTGCTCACGTTCGCTGCTATGCGCCTGATTCGACCGGCGGGGCCCGCCGTCGGAATCGCCCATGGCTTCGCGAGGCGCGGCGGCTACCGGGGCACGGGGGCCTGGCGGGGACTTGCGGGTTGGCGCGGGCCGCGCGGTCGGCCGCCAGGTAAAGGCCGAGTCGCCTCCAGCAGCTGGGGCGGAGAGGGGAGCTGCACTGTGGTAAGCGGGGGCAGGCCCCTCCCGTTGGCGCTCGCCGTCAGACCCGCGTCCGCCCTCGCCCACGAGCGCGCCCCCGCCTGTCGCAGCGTGACTTTCGCCATGTGTGGGAGTGCTGCGGGTCGCACCTGGCCCAGGCACGTTGTCAGACACCGTTTCTTTTGCCGGGGCGGGGGTCTCCTTCCTCAGCGTGGTCCGGCCTTCGGGAGGGAGTGGCTGCGGTTCGCCGTCCGTTCGGGCGGATTCGCTGACAGGGGAACGAGGGCGAATGGGCGCGAAGGGACTTCTCTCGACGAGCTGGCGGATGGCCTCGACGTCCTGCCTCTGCAAGGCACGTTCGCGGCCCCCCAGCGAGGGGTCTTCGAGAGTACCAGGGGCGGCGGCGGGCGGAGTCGCAGCGGGGCGTTGTTGGGTCTCGCCGCCAACCAGATGCATCGACAGCCCCAGGCTTTGCAAGTAATGGGCTCCGTATCGGCCGTCGGCCACGGGGATGGCCTCGGAGGCGCTGGCTGGAGGGTCGGTGCCGATTGCAAACACGCGCCCGTGTGTGGCCCGCGCGCACCTCCAGGAGTCAAGCGAAACCTTCAATCGTGAGCGCCCAGGGCCGCTGTCAGTCACACTTTCGCGCGCTCCCACGACGCGAGAACTGAAACAACTGACGGCCGCGCTTGGATTTACGACCTCCTGGCTGTCTGTAGCGCGCGGAATGTCTCCGATTTCCGCAGTGCCGTCCGCAACCTTCCGAACTGTCGTTGCGATGCTGTCGCTAGGAGAGTGCGCCACTTCGGACGCAAATTCGGCGCCCGCCAAGACTCTGCTCACAGGGCGCTGGTAGGAGTGAGGGGACGCAATTTCGGCAGCATCTTCCGCCTCTACACCGAGACCGCCCCCAGGACGCTGACGGGAGTGAGGGTTTGTAGGAAGGCCTGCTTGGTTGTCTCCTGGAGGGGGAGGCACCGGCGCGCCGTGGCTGACGACCGCCTGTTCGGTCTGCATCTCTCCCAGGGGACGACTGCAGCTGAAGGCCGCGCGTTCCAGTGTGAACTCCTGACTCTCTATGCTGCGAGGAGGCTCGAGATATCCTCCATCATCCGCTCGGGGAGGCGTCGTGGACCTCCATCCGGGAGGAGGCCGGTCTCCGAGCGCGCGCGCGCCCTTTGCGGCGCCCCCGACTGTCGCGACGGCACTGTTGCCAGGGGGGGGCGCAATTTCGGCCGCATCTTCCGCCTCTGCACCGAGGCCGCCCCCAGGACGCCGATAGGATTGAGGGGCTGTAGGAGCGCCTGCTTGGTTGTCTCCTGGACGGGAGGGCACCGGCGCGCCGTGGCTGACGACCACCTGTTCGGTTCGTGGTTCTCCCAGGGGACTATTGCAGCTGAAGGCCGCGCGTTCCTGTGTGAACTCCTGACTCTCTATGCTGCGAGGAGGCTCGAGATATTCTCCATCATCCGCTCGGGGAGGCGTCGTGGACCTCCTCGATTCCCGAGCTGAAGGCTCGCCCCGACTGAGACTGTCACCTAGGGGGGCGGATGAAGGACGGAAGTCAGCGGGATTAGAGGGGTGACCAGGGAGCTGATTGGCAGCCGTGCCGCCGTCAACGTCCATTTGTCCATTTAAATACTCCCGGGCTACAGGCTCGTCCACTCTTGCTGCTTCGCGCGGCGCTCCCCGGGCTGAAGGCCCGCCTTCTGCGTGCACAATATTGTCGTGCCCGGGGGAGGCGGCGGGCGGAAGGCGGGGGCCGTTTGGACGTCGGCTCAAGTCAGCTGGAGGGGTCGGTTGCGCGACCAGGACGGAGGCCTCCACAGTCCAAGGATCGACCCCCCCGCAGCTGAAGGCTGCCCCTCTCTGTCTCGACGCGTCCAAGGGAGGGTGGTCGGCGGAGTGCGGGCGTGAGCCAATGGGATGTGGATCGGGGACGTGGGCGGGCAGCGGTCGGTCCACCCACCCATCATCAACGCCGCCACCCCGCTGGGCAGCCTCAAGCACAGGCCCTCCACCCTCGTTGGACAAGCTCCTGAACCGATCTTCGAGAATGCCGCCGCCACTCATGGACACAGTCTCTGCGGCGCTCTCGGCATCCATGGGCATCGTCTCTGGTTCTCGAGCTGAAGGCTCGTCCCTTCTGTAACTGTCAGATACGCCTTGGAGACTCGAGCTGAAGGCTCGTCCCGCCTGTGACTCCCGAGCTGAAGGCTCGCCCCGTCTGCGACTGTCAGCTTGGGGGGGCGGATGAAAGACGGGAGTCCTCGGGATTACAAGGATGACCAGGGAGCTGATTGGCAGCCGTGCCGCCGTCAACGTCCATCTGTCCATTTAAAGAATCCCGAGCTACAGGCTCGTCCACTCCTGCTGTCTCGCGCGGCGCTCCCCGGGCTGAAGGCCCGTCTTCGTCGGGGGGGGGCTGGTCTCCGACCGCGGGCGCCCCCTCGGCGACCCTCCCACCTGTCGCCGCGATGCTGTTGCCAGGGGGGGGGGGGGGGCAATGGGATATGAGGTGGTGGCCGACAGCCCCGGCGACTGGCAATGTGAAAGCTGGAGCTCGTGCCACGCGCTGAGAGGATTGAGGAACTCTTGCTGCTTCGCGCGGCGCTCCCCGGGCTGAAGGCCCGCCTTCTGCGTGTGCAATGTTGTCGTGCCCGGGGGGGGGCGGCGGGCGGAAGGCGGGAGCCGTTTGGACGTCGGCCCAAGTCAGCTGGAGGGGTCGGTTGCGCGACCAGGACGGAGGCCTCCACAGACCAAGGATCGACCCCCTCGCAGCTGAAGGCTGCTCCTCTCTGTCTTGACGCGTCCAAGGGAGAGTGGTCGGCGGAGCGTGGGCGTGAGCCAATGGGATGTGGATCGGGGACTTGGGCGGACAGCGGTCGGTCCACCCACCCACCATCACCGCCGCCACCCCACTGGGCAGCCTCAGGCGCAGGCCATCCACCCTCGTTGGACAAGCTCCTGAACCGATCTTCGGGAACGCCGCCGCCACTCATGGCCACAGTCTCTGCGGCGCTCTCGGCATCCATGGGCATCGTCTCTGGCTCTCGAGCTGAAGGCTCGTCCCTTCTGTAACTGTCAGATACGCCTTGGAGACTCGAGCTGAAGGCTCGTCCCGCCTGTGACTCCCGAGCTGAAGGCTCGTCCCGTCTGCGACTGTCAGCTCGGGGGGCGGATGAAAGACGGGAGTCCTCGGGGTTACAGGGGTGACCAGGGAGCTGATTGGCAGCCGTGCCGCCGTCAACGTCCATCTGTCCGTTTAAAGAATCCCGAGCTACAGGCTCGTCCACTCCTACTGTCTCGCACGGCGCTCCCCGGGCTGAAGGCCCGTCTTTGTCGGGGGGAGGCTGGTCTCCGACCGCGGGCGCTCCCTCGACGGCCCTCCCACCTGTCGCCGCGACACTGTTGCCAGGGGGGGGGCAATTGGATATGAGGTGGCGGCCGACAGCCCCGGCGACTGGCAATGTGATAGCTTGAGCTCGTGCCACGCGCTGATAGGAATGAGGAACTCTTGCTGCTTCGCGCGGCGCCCCCCGGGCTGAAGGCCCGCCTTCTGCGCGTGCAATATTGTCGTGCCCGGGGGAGGCGGCGGGCGGAAGGCGGGAGCCGTTTGGACGTCGGCTCAAGACAGCTGGAGGGGTCGGTTGCGCGACCAGGACGGAGGTCTCCACAGACCAAGGGTCGACCCCCTCGCAGCTGAAGGCTGCTCCTCTCTGTCTTGACGCGTCCAAGGGAGGGTGGTCGGCGGAGTGTGGGCGTGAGCCAATGGGATGTGGATCGGGGACGTGGGCGGACAGCGGTCGGCCCACCCACCCATCATCACCGCCGCCACCCCGCTGGGCAGCCTCAAGCACAGGCCCTCCACCCTCGTTGGACAAGCTCCTGAGCCGATCTTCGAGAATGCCGCCGCCACTCATGGCCGCAGTCTCTGCGGCGCTCTCGGCATCCATGGGCATCGTCTCTGGTTCTCGAGCTGAAGGCTCGTCCCTTCTGTAACTGTCAGATACGCCTTGGAGACTCGAGCTGAAGGCTCGTCCCGCCTGTGACTCCCGAGCTGAAGGCTCGTCCCGTCTGTGACTGTCAGCTCGGGGGGCGGATGAAAGACGGGAGTCCTCGGGATTACAGGGGTGACCAGGGAGCTGATTGGCAGCCGTGCCGCCGTCAACGTCCATCTGTCCGTTTAAAGAATCCCGAGCTACAGGCTCGTCCACTCCTACTGTCTCGCACGGCGCTCCCTGGGCTGAAGGCCCGTCTTTGTCGGGGGGAGGCTGGTCTACGACCGCGGGCGCTCCCTCAGCAGCCCTCCCGCCTGTCGCCGCGATACCGTTGCCAGGGGGGGGGCAATGGGATATGAGGTGGTGGCCGACAGCCCCGGCGACTGGCAATGTGATAGCTTGAGCTCGTGCCACACGCTGATAGGAATGAGGAGCTGTAGGAACGCCTGTCTGGTCTACGTCGTCGACGTCGGCGTCGTGATCGTGTTCGTGGCCGTGGACGTCGTCGTCGTCGTCGTCGTCGTAGAGGCGACGGCGTCCGTGAAGGTCGTGGAAGTCGTCGTCGTGGACGTGGTCGTGGTCGTCTTCGTAGCCGTCGTGGTCGCCGGCCAGCATGGTGCTACCGAAGGGCACGCCCACAACGCCGTTCTTCTCGTAGTCGCCGGGCGCCCTCGAGGGGGCGCGCAAAAGCCCCCCAGCGCCAGCCCGCCCAGTTCGCTCAGGAAGGCGTGCGGCGGGGAGTCCAGCAGGGGCGGCCGCGGCGGGCGCCGCGGCGGGCGCGGCGGCGCCCGCGGCCGCAGCGGCCACAGAGGCGGCCGCCGCACCCGCGGCGGCCGCGGCAGCCGCGGCAGGCCCCAGCGCCGCAGCGCGAGCCACGGCGCCCGGCGGCCGCGGCGGCCTCGCCGCGGCCCGCCGCCGCCACGGCCTCGGCGGCCGCGGCCGCGGCAGCGGCGGCAGCGGCGGCGCCGGCGGCCGCAGGGGTGGCGGCGGCGCCGCCACCGAGCCCGCGGCCGCCGGCCCCAGCGGCGCCCGCGCGGCGCCGGCGGCGCCCGAGGCGCCCGCGGCCCCCGCCGGCGGCGGCGGCGCAGTGGCGCACCCGGCGCCCGCGGCGCGGCGGCACCAGCGGCGCGCCGGCGCCCGCGGCGCCACCGGCGGCGCTGCGCCCGCGCGACCGCGGCGCCCGGCAGCCGGCGCGCGCCAGCGGCGCCCGCGACGCCCGCGGCGTCCACGGCGCCGGCGGCGCCAGTGCGCCCGCGGCGCCCGCGGCGCCCGCGGCGCAGGGGAGCCCGGGGGGGCGGCCGCCTGCGGCGGCCGCGGCGCCGGCAGCGGAGGGGCCGGCGGCGCGAGCGGCGGCCGCGGCCCTCTGCCGGCGGCGCCGAGCGGCCGGCGTTTCCATTGCGCGCGGGCCCGAGCACGAGCCGACCTGACTCAGGGGCGGGCTCGAGCCGACATGGCTTGAGCCAGGGGCTACGGACGCTGGTGGGGGTACGCGAAGCGTCAAAAATTAACTCCCCTCCCCTTCCTGAATTAACCCAGCCTCCCCATGTCCTGCAATTGACGCTCTCCTCCAGCCCGTCCCCTTCCGGAGTTGAAGCAGAATCCCCGCTGAGTTAACTCCTTCTCCTTCCTGCGTTGACTCCGCTACCCTTCTCTGGATTCCTGCGAACATCCTGCTAGGGGGAGGAGGCAACACGGGGGGGGGAGGAGGAGAGCGAGGAGGGAGGACGGGAATATGTATATGAGCGAATCTGATCGAGGAGGGGGAGGGGGCAATGGAGGAGCCGGGAGAGGACGACGAGGACGAGGATGATGGCGATGAGGATGATGTAGGCCACGGCTTTTTTTGCTGATAGAGACTGACCGCAAGCGAACCAGCCTTCGTTAGAAAAACCTCTAGCCAGCGCAGGGGACGCATTCAACCCGATCCCACGCACCGTGGGATGGGTCGCCGTCGTCCTCCTCTACGCTGGCAATGGGAAAGCCAGCAAGGCCGTCCCACAAGGCCAGATCGGCCTGGAAAGCGGGCGGCGGCGAGCACACCTGCCCCGTCCACCCCACCCCCACCCCCCCACTCCCAGTCCCGACCGAAGGAGAGAGAGCAGGCAGAGGCGGCAGTTCGGCCGACTCGAGCAGCCTGCGCTTCCGCAGCAAAATCGGAGGGCCCACGAACTCGCGGGACCGAAGCGGATGGCAGCCTCGCATGAGGTTGCGCAGCCTGTAGTACCTCGAGTCTCTCACGAGGACACCCTGCCTACGATTCATCGGCAAGCAATCCTGCGAAAGACCCTGGCTCTTCTTTTCCGAAAAAGCCCCGCACAGAGAGCAGAACAGGAAGGGCCCCGCGCGGTGAAGTGCGTGGGAGCTGGTCCTGTCGTCACAACGAAGCTGGCGAAGCACCGAGCGTGTCCTCGCTGACCGAAGGCACACCATGCATCGGAACCTTTGCGCAACCACCGTCACAGCAGGGTCGAAGCGCGAGTGCGGCTTCGGGGGACCGAGTCCCCCCTCAATCGTGCCTATGGCACGGCCGAGTATTTGCGCTTGAGCGTCCCGTGGCGTGACCGTGCCGATCCGAGCGACCAGCCTGGTACAGAACTGAGCAACTAGGCGGATGGCGCTGCGCGACGCGCCATGCGCAGAACGCAGCTGGAGGGAATCTCTATGCATGGCGGCACCCCATTTAGCCGACTGATCAGCTTGGGCATTGCCGACCCTCTGCCATTCTGAAATCCGTCCCTCTGCTACGGCAGAGGCAGGAGTATGTGCTTTGACGTGAGAAACCTCCACCGACTCACCCCCACGGTCAGACACAAGCCTCCAAACCTCCCTCCATAGTAAGGCAAGCGGGTCACTCGCAGCGGTGCCTGCTCCAACACCTTGGCGCCAGACATCCACGAGTGGCTTGCAATCCGTATAAAACTTCATCTGAGCTCCCATATAGCGCAGCGCCATCAAGAAACTGAAAAGCTCAGCCGCTGGCACAGATTGAATGAGACAGGGCAGAGGGCCATGGAGGCGAGCAACCACTCGCTTGCTGTCGTCAAGCGAACAGAGTCCCCATCCGCAGCGCCGTAAGCGAGAGAAACGTCCGTGCCTCCCCGACCCATCACCGAACACGTGCATATCGAGCAGCAAGTCGGGAGACCGCACCGTCCACACGACTCGCTCCTCGAGGCAGGGGCTCGGGAAGAGCCAAGCAGGGTCAGGGACAAGAAAGCGCGTGAAAAGCAAGGTATCCACCGCAGCAGCACGAGCCATGTCAAGCATTTGACCAGCCATGGCACTGCCAGCTCTGTAATCCCGACGAAACTCAGTATGCAGGGGGCAATCGTAGAATCGGTGCCAGGTAGATCCAGCACTCTGACAGGCAAGGCAGCTCGGGTTGACGGCTCCACCTGACTCGTACAGTCGCTCCTGCGACCAGAACCCTCCTGCAAAAAGGCACCGCAGAAGACCCTGATGCCTTGGGGTCCAGTCAGGGCCTCGGATAGAATGAGGCTGGAGGAGGGACCTCAGGGGCTCCACGAGAGGAGGATGAGGGCAGGGCGAGACCCACGAGGGATGCTTCGCGAGAACCTGTCGCCACACCCACCGCTCGGTGGCCTCATCAACTAACCTACCTCCATCCTTCGGGGAAATCTGTTCAATAGCGAGAGGACCTCGGTGGGTCTTCCAATGAGAAGGGTCAGATACAGACCAACCCAATCGCAAAAGTGTCGCAACTAGCGCAGAAGCAGGTCCGCGAATGTCAGACCAAGCTTGAGACACAGGAACACTAGACAGGCGTGCCCATGCTCCACTCAGAAGTCGCGCCATATCTGCTCTGGGGGCCCATCCGTCCCACAGCGCCTGCAGCCAGAGGAAGATCGGGCTCCTGTTGCACTCGAAGGCGGGGTCGACCTGCGGCCCAGCAAGCATGAGGTCCAATGAGAGCGACCTGCCCGTGTGCCTGTAGACCATGCCCGCGCGCGCCAGCTGCCTCGCCCTCAGCAGGTGCGTGTTGCTGATGCCGTGAACTCCCACTGCCCAGAGCATACCAGGCTTGAGGCCAGTCTGCACCAGTTTGATCGTCTTGCCCCCAGCTTTCGCGAGCCGCTTATACCGAGGGATCCGAGACGCCATCCTGCCCAGCCGCTGTGCACGAACCGAATGAGAAAGCCGATTTCCACCGCCAAAGTCCAGCCCCAGGTTCCGAACCGAGCGTGTGAGGAACCTCGACGAGGACGGGTTGACTTTCCTAAACACCTTCCGTATGCCTTGGCCGATGACCACCTGGTGCTTCTTGGGCAGGGAGAGGGTCAAGCCGATCTGCGAAAGCTCAGCCGCCAAGAGGTCCTCGGCCCCCTTGAGTTCCCTGGCAACTTCCCACGCCTCGCCAATACGTTGCAACTGCAGATCATCCACCACGACCGCCACCTCGACATTCACGAAGCGAAGAGAGACGGCATCCACTGGCGACAAGAGCACCAGACGCAGCAGGGAAGTCGCGCAGCTGCAGCCCGCGACAATCGTGCGGTGCGTCACCACCGCCTGTGTGGCGATGTTCTGGAAGAGCACCATTCTGTCGAGGCAATATGATGCGAGCAGGAAGCGAAGGGTCTTACCTCGGAACTTGTGCCGACGGGCAGCTGCAGCTAAAACATGATGGGGCACGTGCTCGTATGCTTTGACCAGGTCGAGCAGGGTTGTCCCTGCCGCTCTGCCCTGGTCCCTGGCCAACTCCGCCTTGAAACTCTGCTTCCAAACGCAAATGTCACATGAGGCCCCTGAGTCACCATACCAGAACAACCGAGGGTTGGCCTTTTCCCAGGGGCCAGCAACTTTCCATCGGGCCCAACGGGACCACAACCGAAGAGGCGTCGCGAAGATCCCAATAGGACGATCTCCCCCTTCAGGCGGCGGCTTCGGTAGAAGAGCAATAAGCAGCAGAGCCCAGCACCTCGGAATGTGAACCAGGCGCTGCATCTCGACCCAGATCCGTAGGAAGACCGCGACAGCGCCGTCGTCAAGGAAGGACCAATGACGGGGATGCAGGCCACAGACTCCAATGGCCGTGTGCGTGCTGTAGGTCCTGGTAAGGGCTAAGAGCTCCTCATGGGTGGGGGCCTCCAGCTCTGGCTCGTCATCGCACCAGTCAAAATCAGGCTCTGGGAAAGCTTGGCCGACACCCCAATGCTGATGCCACTTTTGAGCCCGATGATCGGCTTCAGCAGCAATCCCCAGAGGTTCACCAGACGGCCCCGAGAAACAAGAGAGCCCAGATGCAGCCCACTTGGGAACCTCTTTGGTGAACCGGTGGCCCAGTCGAGCGCTCCCAGATAAAGCATCTTGAACCCACTCACGCCAGGCTCGGGCCCGCTCAGAGGCCGCATGATGCTCGTGCTGAAGGGCCCACTTGCGGACCTGCCAGATCAACTCCTGGAGCTCCGAGACGTTGGCAGGGTTGACGGCCAGAACCCGAACTCTCCAAGAAGCCCAATGCTTGCAATCGGTGTAGGGGGACTGGTAGTGCACGAGCTTCCGCAAGAGGCTCCCCGCTTGTTTTATCCCCCCCAAGGTGGGCGCAGGCCCATGCCAGAGATATACGATGTCCTGGAGACGCCTTTCCAAGACACGCCACATACGGCCCTCTCCAATAGCCCTGGGATGAGTGGAGGCTGGGGGGCCGAGCAAAGGGACTTGCACCACCTTGGGGGGGCCTCCTCGGCCTCGGTACCGTGGATCCCCATCAACATGAAATACACGAGATAGCGCCACCTCAGCTCTTTGGACCCACAGAGAAGTGACAGCATCCAAACGGTCCTTGGTACAATCCCCCTGGGTAAGCTGATCAAGCAAGTCATCCCACTCCAGGGGGCGAGGGTCGCACCCAACAGGGCGGTGGAGAGGGAGCGCCGACGGCTTCTTGAGTCTGGGAACTGTCACCTGTCGCGGGTGGCCAGACATGCTCAACACCACAGGGCGGTGCGGTCTGGTACAGGTAGACCATGTCGCAACTGAGCAGCTCACCACAAACTGCTTGAGCGAGGAGGAGAGGACAAAGTAATCGATGGACGACCGAGAGGTACCCAACTGACAGGTCCAATTCGAGACGTCAGAGACCACCTCAGCCTGAAGATCCCCAATCCAACCAGACTCGACCAGTTGCTCCGCTGAAAACTGAAAATCTCCACCCAGAATAAACGGCATGCCATACGCCCTCAGGACCTCCCCAATGCTATGTAGCAGGGAAAGATTTTGACCGCGGCAACCGATTCCAGTGTGCAGGTAGACCGATCCGACTAAAACACCTCCAGTACATAACCCACTCCAGAGCCCCAGACGAAATCGACATCCAGGAGGAACCGCGATACCCTCAGGCAAATCATCGAGTCCTTTGAGGCCCCAGAGCTTCGAAGTCGCAATGCCAACTCCTCCAGTGGTGCCAGCCTCTGAACGACCTGAGGGGGCAGCCGGAGCGAGGAGCGAGACCATGCCAGCCTTGACCAGCGCCTGCTGAACGTCCACCAAACGTAGCTCCGTCTGGTGGTGCTCTTGGAAAACGTAGATGTCGGCATCCACAGAGTCGCAGAGCTCCAGGAAGGGCCGTCGCGTGACCTTACCCTTGTCCCCGCACTCGATGCCCCACGAGGTGATGTTGGCCGTACACAGCTTCCATACATCAGGCCGACGGGCCGCCTCAGGCCGCCGAGCGACACGGGCAGAAGGCTCCAAGACCTTCGAGCCCGACCCAGCATCAGGAGGCGGCGCCCGCGGGTCTGCTGGCCCAGGAACCTGAGCATCGGATCCAGCAGCCCCCTTAGCCCCACCCCGCGCCGCCAGAGAGCGCCACCTGCCTCGGTGCGAGGCGGGCGCAGGCAAGCGGTGTCCCGCTGCATCGAGCGAGGCGGGCGCAGGCAAGCGGTGTCCCGCTGCATCGACGACCCCGCTACCCCGACGGGGGTGGGGCTCCAGCGACATCGCGGTCAGCAGGCATAGGAACATCAGCAGGAACATCAGCAGCCGCAGGCCCAGGCGCGGCCGAGGGGGCCGCCGCCGCCGCAGCCTCAGGGCCTGGCACGTCCCTCCTGGGCCTCTTGCTGAGGGCTGAAGGGTTCTGCAGGAACTCGAGCATGGTCCTGTAGAGACCTGCGTACTGCCCTGCCTGTCCGCCCTCCAGCAATTCAGTAAGCTGCTGCTTGCAATCCTCCGCCACGCGTGAGTCCGAGGGTGCCACTGGGGCTGGCGAAGGGCCGCTGCCCGACATGGCACGCCGCGCGGCCTCCTCGGCCTGTGCCCTCCGCCGTGCTTCCTCCTGCTCCTGGAAAGAGGCCCCAGCAGCAGCCAGGTCGCCCAGGAGGTCCACCGCGGTGCGGAGCTGGTCCGCCTTCGCCACTCTGAACGACTCGGGCAGATGGCCGAACAGCGTCTCCACCAGCCCGTTGACCGCCGCCTTGCAGTCATCGCCAGCAGGGTGAAGAGCAGCACGTCGATGGAGCCTCTGGAGCTCCTCCTCTTCCTTCTTGACCGATTCCGCCAGAGCCGCCTGGGATGCAACGCAGTCCTCCAGGTCCTGCTCCAGCTCCGTGATCTGTTGACGGAGGTTGGCCTCCGTCGCCTTCGACGCAGTAAGCTGGCCCTGGAAGTGGGCCAGCTTGTCCTGATGGGACCGAACTCGCATCCATGGCGGTGGGCCACGTTCGTCAGGTTGGGCAGCAGCAGCGGAGGGCACCTGAGCCTTGGCGGCCACCATGAGCGGGTGGTCGTCAGCCAGCCCAGCAAGCGTGAGCTGCTCCACTGCCGCCGCGAGGTAGTCGCGCTGCGTCTGCTTGCCACCTGTGTCCGAGCCTTTGCCACTGCGCTGCTGGGCCGAGCCGCCCTTCCCACTCCCAGACTGGGATTGGTCAGCACTCGTGCCTGGGCCCGACTTGGCCTTGCGGCGCGTGGACTCCACCTGTTGCCATGCATCCTTGGACTGCTGCTCGCCTGACCAAGGACGGGGGGGCCCCTTGACCGTGTCCCGAACCGGGTCGTCGCGGAGCCACTTCTTGCAACGATAGCAGCGAGCCCAATCCACCAGATTATACTGATAGCCACATGAGCTCTTGCCATAGCACGTCTTGTAGCCGCTCTGGGAGCGGGTCTGGTGTCTGCTCTGGGAGCGGGGCTGCGGGGGCGCGGGGACCATGCCACAGCAGCTCGAGAGCGGGAGAAGCCAAAATCCCTCGTCTGGCCTGGCAGACGAGGAGGAGCACTGTGGGGGCCGCTGCTCCCCCCTTGCCAGTGAGGCCAGGTCCTGACCCGAAAGGGCTACGGACTTGAGCCAAAATGGCTTGAGCCAAAATGGCTACGGATGACGAGGCTGATGATGAAGATTGTAGTGGCAGTGATGGTAAAGACGCGCGCGAAGATGGCGACGAGCATAGAGCGTATGGTTGTGATGATGGGTGATTGTGATGATGACGAGGAAGCGTCAAGATGGCCCCAAGATGGCTCAAGAGAGCCCCAAGAGGGGCTCAATAGGGCCCCGAGGGGGGGGGCCCAAGACAGCCCAAGAGCGCCCCAAGACCGCCCCAAGAGGGACCCAAAACGCATTTTGTTGAGCCTCGGGGGGGGGGGGAATTTAGGGTCCCCCCTCTTTTGAGCCATGAGGCCCAAAACTGCCCCAAGAGACCTCTATGATTGTGAATTTGTGTTGTGTACTTAATCAGCTATCATACATGCATATATATATATATATATATATATATACAAATGTATATATACACATACATACATGTGAATGTATACATATCGTTTACATCTACACCAATGCACACACACACACACACATACGCGCGCACCAGACTGCATTGGCCGCACGCGCTACGCGCGCTTATGTACTAGTCGACTCGGCCGTCGTTGTCAGTAGGCCTTGCATGGGTCCATAACTCCCAGAGACACCAGGGGAGAGGTCCCCCGGCCGCAGGCCTCTCGGCGGCGAGCGAGGGGGGGAAGTGAGAAAGAGAGGGCCTTCTCAGAAGGCTCGGAAGTCCCCCGGCCTTCTGAGAAGTTCCCTGAGCACTCCCCGAATACGCAAAACACTTCTCCGAAGGCTGGCGGGCTTCTGAGAAGTCCGGCCGCCTTCTGAGAAGGCCTTCTCCTTCTCCTTCTGAATTCCCCCTCTCGCTCGCCACCGATAGGGGGCCACATGCGAACCTTACCCCTACCTCCCACGATTTCTGGGGGGAGGGTGGGGTTCACTTCGTCTGGGAGCTTCCGAGCGAGGTGAACCCCACCCTCCCCCTCAGAAATCATGGGGGGTAGGGGTCGGGTTCGCACGTGGCCCCCTGACCGAGCCACCCTTGTCGCGTGAGGGAGCCAGGCCCTCTGGGGGACAACCTCGGGCGCTGGGAGCGGGCGCAGGAGAGCCCGGGAGCACCTCGGGACGCGCGTCGAGCGGCTCCCGGGATCTCCCCCGCCGCGCAAGCGACTGCCGAGGTGGCCGACCCTGAAGTGTCCTCGCCTTTCTGTTGCATACCTTCGCGCTTCGCTGGGGCAGAGGATTCCAGTGTACGTGGCCGAGGCACAGCGGGGGCGCGTCTGCACGAATCCAGTTCTGATGCACATGTGTTGCACGTTGCCAGCCTCCCTGCCCATGCGCCGTCCAGGCGCGGCTCTGTGTGTGTTGTGTGTGTGTGTTGTGCGTGTGGTATGTGTGTGTGTGTGTGTGCGTGTGTGTGTGTGTGCGTGTGTGTGCGTATGTGTGTGTGTGCGTGTGTGCGTGTGTGCGTGTGTGTGTGTGCATGTGCGTGTGCGTGTGCGTGTGCGTGTGCGTGTGCGTGTGCGTGTGCGTGTGCGTGTGCGTGTGCGTGTGCGAATGCGTGTGCGTATGCGTGTGTGCGTGTGTGTGTGTGTGTCTGTGTGTGCGTGTGTGTGTGTGTGTGTGTGTCTGTGTGTGTGTGTGCGTGCGTGCGTGCGTGCGTGCGTGCGTGCGTGCGTGCGTGTGCGTGTGCGCGTGCGCGTGCGCGTGCGCGTGCGCGTGCGCGTGCGCGTGCGCGTGCGCGTGCGCGTGCGCGTGCGCGTGCGCGTGAGCGTGCGCGTGCGCGTGCGCGTGCGCGTGCGCGTGCGCGTGCGCGTGCGCGTGCGCGTGCGCGTGCGCGTGCGCGTGCGCGTGCGCGTGCGCGTGCGCGTGCGCGTGCGTGTGCGTGTGCGTGTGGGTGTGTGTGTGTGTGTGTGGGTGTGGGTGTGTGTGTGTGGGTGTGGGTCTGTGTGTGTGTGCGGGTGTGTGTGTGTGTGTGCGTGCGTGTGTGCGTGTGTGTGTGGTGTGTGCGTGCGTGTGTGCGAGCGCAGGGCTATTTGGAACCACGCGTCAAAAAACGGTGGCCCGCTGGCGTCCTGAAGCGTGCCGGGGTCTCTTGGAGCCTGCGGGGCGGGCCCTCCGCGCCTCCAGGGGCGTCGTGGGGGCTCTTGCGGCGCACGGTCGGCATTCGCAGGGAGCTCAGTTGAGGAGAGGGCCCAAAACCCTTCTCGGGAGCGTCTCACAGGGACCTCTGAAGCCTTAGGTCGGGCATGTCCCCCTACAGGGGGATTTTGGGCAAACTGAAAAAAAATCAGCACATACCCCGAATTATCAAACATCGTCCCCTGACTATGTTTTGACTAGTTTTGAATATTCCCCCTGTCGAGAGACACGCCCGACTTGATATTTGGGGCCTCTTTGGGCCCTCCATTGGCCATGCGAGTTTCTTCGGAACCTGTCGGCGGCCTCGGGGCTCCTGTGGGGGGCGGGAAGCTCGAAATTCGAGTTCGGTTTCCCCCTCTCGGGCCGCTCTTGGGTCTCTCTTGGGCTGTCTCACGAACTTCTTGAGCCGTCTTACATCCCTCATAAGCTGACTTGGGGCTGCCTTGAGGACCTCTCGGGCCGTCTTGGGGGTCTCTTGGGTTGTTGTAGACATCGTTCACTTCAGGAACGAATCTGGCCAACAAAAAAAGATTGCCTGAACGAGAGAACATATGGTTGCTTCTCGGGGTCCTCTTGGAGGTCCCCTTGGGCATGCATCGTGCTGTGAGTCCGCCACATGCTTGTGTAGCAGGTACGCCGCGCCCGAGCCCCATTTCAGCTGGCGTCTCCTCGCCCAAGCGCCCGGAGACATGCTGAGACATTGGGGGGCCAGTATCAGACGCCAGGCGAAGGCTGGCAAACCCGTGGCTGCTAAAACGGAACTCCAGGAAACTGCTTCTACTTCTTCTTCTTCTTCTTCTTCTTCTTCTTCCGGGAAGCAGCCCGTTTACTTTAGCGCGCTGAATTGTATTCTGGGCACTTAGTTTGATCTTCCGGGGGGACCCTTTTGGCAGCCACGTCTTTGCCAGCCTTAGGTCGGGCATATCCCCCTACAGGCGGATTTTGAACGAAATAATTCTAAAACGCACACCAACAGGACCAACAATAATCAAACAGATCGTCCCCAGACCATTGGTTCCACGATTTTTGCAGATGCCTCCCGTAGAAAACATGCCCGACTTAATGCCGACCCTCGCCCAGCTTCCGCCACTGTCCTCCGCCGCCGTCAAATGGATCCTCCGGGCGGCGGTCATGTATCCTCTCCGCCAAGGCGGGGTCCCCGAAAATGGATCCTCCGGGCGGCGGTCATGTACAAATCCCGCCTCGGAGGGAAGAGCACTGAGCTTCTGTACAGACCTGCTCTTCGCGGTGTGCAGACATTCTCCGCTCTCGAGAACATGGGTTTCTGCTATTGAACGCACTGCGGGCCGAGCGTCCTGGTGCTGGGAAGCCCTGTAACACTACGCGCCTTCCATCCCGCCTGGAAGACTGGAGCGCTGACTCCACAGAAGAGGGATGGCTGGGCGAGGAGCTGCTGCGCCAGCGGCCAGGAGAGAAGCGAGGAGGCAGGAGGAGGAGTATGGAGACCACAATGGTACGAGAACCCTGCAAGAGACCTCTCTGACCCCCCAAAGAGCCCCAGGAGGGCCCCAAGATTGCCCCAAAAGAGCTCCAAGAGGGCCCCAAGAGAGCCCCAAGAGGGCCCCAAGAGCACCCCAAGAGGACCCCAACAGGACCCCAAGAGAGCCCCAAGATGGCTACAAGAGACCTCCTAGAACCTCTCACAGCAACACCTCAACTCGCCTGGGCATCGCTGCTGGATGGGCTGGTGGGGATACTTTTTTTGGTCGCGGCCGCGAGACAAGGGTCAGGCGGCGAAAGCAATTCGCTGGTGGGGATACGCGAAGCGTCAAGAATTACCTCCCCTCCCCTTCCTGAATTAACCCAGCCTCCCCATATCCTGCAAAGGACGCTCTCCTCCAGCCCGTCCCCTTCTGGAGTTGAAGCAGAATCCCCGCTGAGTTAACTCCTTCCCCTTCCTGAGTTGACTCCGCTACCCTTCTGTGGATTCCTGCGAACATCCTGCTAGGGGGAGGAGGCAACACGGGGGGAGGAGGAGGAGAGCGAGGAGGGAAGACGGGAATATGTGTATGAACGAATCTGATCGAGGAGGGGGACGGGGGCAATGGAGGAGCCGGGTGAGGACGAGGAGGACGAGGATGATGGCGATGAGGATGATGTAGGCCACGGCGTTGATGATGGGTGATGGTGGTGATGACGGTGATGGTGACGACGATGACGAGACTGATGATGATGATGATGATGATGATGATGATGATGATGATGATGATGATGTTGATGATGAGGATGATGATGATGATGATGATGATGATGATGATGATGATGATTATGATGATGATGATGATGATGATGATGATGATGATGATGATGATGATGGTAGTGACAATGATGGTAAAGACGCGCGCGAAGATGGCGATGAGCATATAGCGTATGGTTGTGATGATAGGTGATTGTGATGGTGACGATGAGCATATATCGTATTGTTGTGATGATGGGTGATGGTGATGGTGATGGTGACGACGATAACGAAGGTGATGAGGAAAATGGTCGTGATGATGGTGGTGACGTGTCTGCTGGGGGCGGCGATGGTGTTGGCGGTGGTGATGAAGATGGTAGTGGTGATGATGGTGGTGACACGTGCATGAAAATGGCAACGATGATGATGATGATGATGATGATGATGATGATGATGATGATGATGATGGAATGGAATGGAGGAGCCGGGTGAGGACGAGGAGGACAAGCATGAGTGCGATGAGCATATTGCGTATGGTTGTGATGATGGGTGATGGTGATGGTGATGGTGACGACGATAACGGAACTGATGAGGAAGATGGTAGTGATGATGGTGGTGACGTGTCTGCTGGTGGCGACGATGGTGATGGTGATGATGAATATGGTAGTGGTGATGATGGTGGTGACATGCGCATGAAGGTGGCAACGATGATGATGATAATCCGCCGACCCCATGAGGCGTGCGGGGCATCCTTCTCAGCTGCATACGATGCCACCCTATGCATCATCATTTTCATCATCTGCTTTTGATGCCTTCAGACCCACCCGCCCTGCAAACCCTTCGCCGATCTCAGCTGGGACCCCTCTCGCACCACGGCACCCCCAGCATCCCGAGGTTTTAAGAACCACCCGCCCTGCAAATTCTTCGCCGGGACCCCCCCCCTGCACCCTGGCACCCCGAGCTTCCCTGGGCCTCTGGGCATAAGCTTCTAGGAACCGTCCGCCCTGCAAATTCTTCGCCGGCACCCCCAGCCTTCTGAGGCTTCTGGGCATACGTTTTTCGTAGCTTTCAAGGGCGCCCCACTCAGCAAAATCCTCGCCGGCCCCCCCCCGACCCCCCCTGACACAGCCAGCCTCCTGAGGCCTCTGGGCATGCGTTTTTCGTAGGTTTCAAGGACCCCCCACTCAGCAAAATCCTCGCCGGCCCCTCCCCGACCCCCCCTGACACAGCCAGCCTCCTGAGGCCTCTGGGCATGGGTTTTTCGTAGGTTCCAGAACCCCCCACTCAGCAAAATCCTCGCCGGCCCCCCCCCGACCCCCTACACAGCCAGCCTCCTGACCCCCCTGACACTGAGCCTCTGGGCATGCGTTTTTCGTAGGTTTAAGGCCCCCCCCTCAGCAAAATCCTCGCCGGCCCCCCCCGACCCCCCCTGACACAGCCAGCCTCCTGAGGCCTCTGGGCATGCGTTTTTCGTAGTTTCAAGGACCCCCCACTCAGCAAAATCCTCGCCGGCCCCCCCCCGACCTCCCCTGACACAGCCAGCCTCCTGAGGCCTCTGGGCATGCGTTTTTCGTAGGTTTCAAGGACCCCCACTCAGCAAAATCCTCGCCGCCCCCCCCCCCCCGACCCCCCCCTGACACAGCAAGCCTCCGAAGGGTGCGGCATGCGTTTTTTTCGTAAGTTTCAATACCCCCACCAGCAAAATCAGCGCCAGCCCCACACCCGACACCCCCTGACACAGCCAGACTCCTAGGCCTCTGGGCATGCGTTTTTTTCGTCGGTTGTCAAGAACCATTACTCAGCAAAATCGCGCCGGCCCTCCCCGACCCCCCCCGGACACAGCCAGCCTTCCTGAGGCTCTGGGCATGCGTTTTTCGTAAGTTTAGGACCCCACAATCAGCAAAATCCTCGCGGCCCACCCCGGAAACGTTTCCCTGGACACAGCCAAAAACCTCTCTGAGCTCTGGGCATTCGTTTTCGTTACGTAATCCTCGCCGGCCCCCCGAACCCCCCTGACACAGCCAGCCTCCTGAGGCCTCTGGGCATACGTTTTCGTAGGTTTCAAGGGGCCCCCCCCTCAGCAAAATCCTTGCCGGCCTCTCCCCGACCCCCTCTGACACAGCAAGCCCCTTGAGGCCTCTGGGCATGCGTTTTTCGTAGGTTTCAAGGACCCCCCACTCAGCAAAATCCTCGCCGGCCCCACCCCGACCTCCCCTGACACCAACCAGCATCATGAGGCCTCTGGGCTTGGCGCTGTTTCGTAGTTTTCAAGGGGCCCCCCCTCAGCAAAATCATCGCCGGCAACCCACCCCCCCCCCGACCCCCCCTGACGCAGCCAGCCCTCCTGAGGCCTCTGGGCATGCGTTTATTCGTAGGTTTTCAAAGGACCCACTCAGCAAAATCCTCGCCGGGACCCTCCCACCCCCCCTGACACAGCCAGCCTCCTGAGGCCTCTGGGCATTGGTTTTTCGTAGATTTCAAGGCCCCCCCACTCAGCAAAATCCTCGCCGGGACCCCCCCCTCCCCCCCTGACACAGCCAGCCTCCTGAGGCCTCTGGGCATGGGTTTTTCGTAGATTTCAAGGTCCCCCCCTCAGCAAAATCCTCGCCGGGACCCCCCCACCCTCCCTGCCACAGCCAGCCTCCTGAGGCCTCTGGGCATGGGTTCTCCGTAGATTTCAAGGCCCCCCACTCACAAAATCCTCGCCGGGACCCCCCCACTCCCCCTGACACAGCCAGCCTCCTGAGGCTTCTGGGCATTGGTTTTTTGTAGATTTCAAAGCCCCCCCGCTCAGCAAAATCCTCGCCGGCCCCTCCCCGACCCCCCCTGACACAGCCAGCCTCCTGAGGCCTCTGGGCATGCGTTTTTCGTAGTTTTCAAGGACCCCCCACTCAGCAAAATCCTCGCCGGCCCCCCCCCGACCTCCCCTGACACAGCCAGCCTCCTGAGGCCTCTGGGCATGCGTTTTTCGTAGTTTTCAAGGTCCCTGACCCCCAAGGAAAGCTCGCGTCCAGAAGTGGCCCAGAAAGACAGACAAAACCAACTCGAGCCTCGATCGTCGATCCACGATAGACGACGGCTGCGACGACGACGACAGCGCAGACGAGGACACGAACGACTACATCGACGACTGCGGCTGAATATATATATATATATATATATATATACACACATACATACATACACATAAACATAAACATAAACATAAGCAAATACATATACATATACATATACATATACATATACAGATGCGACAACGATTGCAGGGGCGACTGCGGCGGTTACGACGTTGACGCCGACGACGACGACGACAGAAGCGTATCCTACGAGCCCGCGCCAGGGTAGCCGTGGCCCCCCAGGTTAGCTCAAGCGTCCAGGATGGGAAGTGAAAAAAAAGTACGTCCCAGGAGCCAGCGCCGGGGTAGCCGTGACCCCCCAGGATAGCTCGCGTCGAGAAGTGGCCCAGAAAGACAGACAGACAAAACCAACTCCATCCTCGATCGTCAATCCACGACAAACGACGGCTGCGACGACGACGACAGCGTAGACGAGGACACGAACGACTACATCGACGACTGCGGCGATTACGACGACGAGGATTGCTTTGAGAACGTATACTACGAGCCAGCGACGGGGGCTCGAGCGCCCAACATGGGTGTTGTGAACACATCTTCTCAGGAGCCAGCGCCAGGGTAGCCGTGACCCCCCAGGACAACTCGCGTCCACAATTGGACCAAACAGACCGAGAAAACCACCTCGTGCCTCGATCGTCGCCGCCGCTGGGCTCGCGAACGTTGTCTGCTTCGGCGTTTCGACATTGGGCTTAAGTCGGGCGCGGCCCTCTACAGGAGAGGCAAGGGAGGGTCTGCCTGGCGCGACAGGTTGCAATAGTGCGTCCTGTGGGGGGAGGCCCCGCCCTCCACCTGCGCGAAGAGGGCGGCAAGAAGAGCCAGGATCTGCTTCATGGGGAGGGGTGCAGGGACCCGCGCCGATCGGCAAAACAAGAAATGAGAAAACGACAGCGTCTGGCCACGCGCAAGGACTCAGACCCCCGAGGATTGGCGGTGGAGAAACCTCCCTTTTCGTAAACCTCCCATTAGTGCAAGCGGCCCCAGATCATCATCATGATCAGAGTCACCATCATCATCATCATCATCATCATCATCATCATCATCAGCAGCATCATCATCATCAGCATCATCATCATCAGGAAGGTTTGGGGAAAATCTTCCTGAAACCTTCCTACAACCTTCCTCAGGAAGGTTGTTTGTCAGGTTGGTGGGCAAACCTTCCTGAAACCTTCCTGAAACCTTCCTCAGGAAGGTTCTTGGCAGGCTTTCAGGAAAAAAAACCCTGAAACCTTCCAAAACCTCCCCCGGGAAGGTTTTTGGAAGTTTTTGTTCTGGACAAACCTTCCCATAATCTCCCGAAAACCTTCCGCCGTAAGGTTTTTGAAAGGTTTTTGGGGAAAACCTTCCTGGAACCTTCCTAAAACCTTCCTCGGGAAGGTTGTTGGAAGGTTTTTTTGAAAAACAAAAAAACTTCCCGCAACCTTCCCAAGACCTTTCCCGGTGAAGTTTGTGGGAGGCTTGTTTTGGAAAAACCTTCCTGGAACCGCCCCCAGACCTTCCACTGGAATGTTTTTGGAAGGTTTTTGGGAAAAACGTTCGTGCAACCTCCCTAAAACCTTCCTCTGGAAGGTTGTTGGAAGGCTTTTTGGAAAAACCGTCCTCAAACCTTCCTAAAACAGTCCTCCGGAAGGTGTTTGGAAGGTTGTTGGAAAAACCTGCCTGCCACCTCCCTAAAAACTTCCCCGGGAAGATTGTGCTGTAAGGTTTTGTGGAAAGACCTTCCTGGAACCTCCCTAAAACCTTCCTCGGGAAGGATGTTAGGAGACCTTCCTAAGACCTTCCTCAGAAGGCTTGTTGGAAGGTTTTGGGGGGAAACCTTACTGGAACCTTCCTAAAACCTTCCTCGGGAAAGGTTGTTGGGAAAGACCTTCCTGGAACCTTCCTTACCTACCTCGGGAAGGTTTGCTGAAAGTTTGCGTTGGAAAAACCTTCCTGGAACCTCCCTCAAACCTTCCCCGGGAAGGTTTTTGGAAGGTCGCGGGAACAGACCTTCCTGAAACCTTCCGGAAACCTTCCTCGGGAAGGCGCTTGGGAGGCGCTGGGGAAAAAAAAAACCTGAAACCTTCCCAAAACCTTCCTCGGGAAGGTTTGTGGAAAGTTTTTGGGAAGAAACCTCCCCGAAGCCTTCCCATGACCTTCCTCACGGAGGTTTTTGGAAGGTCTTGGGAAAACCTCCCTGGAACTTTCCTAAGACCTCCCTGGAAGGTTGTTTAAACAAACCTTCCTGGAACCTTCCTAAAACCTTCCCCAGGAAGGTGTTTGGCACGTTTTTTTGGAAAATCTTCCCTGGACCTCCCTAAGACCTTCCCCAGGGAGGTGTTTGGAAGGCTGCGTTGGAAAAACCTGCCTGGAACCGTCCTCAAATCTTCCTCGGGAAGGTTTTGGGAAGGTTGTTTGGGAAAACCTTCCTGGAACCTTCCTAAAACCTTCCACGGGAATGGTTTGGGAAAGTTTTCGGGGCAAGCCTTCCTGAAACCCTTCCGGAAACCTTCCCCGGGAAGGTGTTTAAAGGTTTCTATATATATATATATATAGATATGTATATATATATATATGTGTATATATACACATACATATATATACGCCCCCCCCCCCACATGATCATACACATGCTCTCTTGATCCCTCCAGTCGTTCATCCCCCTTCCTCCTCCTGCTCTTCTTGATTATGTTTTGCTACGTTGTCAGACGCAACCCAGTCGATTGCATTCCAAGCGTTTGCGGCTTCAATCGTTGGCAACGCATTACAATCCAATCGGCTGCGTTGCAGTTGATCATTAAGAATCGTTTTATAGAGGTTATTCTCCCTCTCCCTCCTCCTCCTGATACTCCTCATCCGCCTCATATTCCTCCTCCTCTTCCTTCTCATCCACCTAAGTCTCCTTCTGTGAAGGGTTTCAACGCGAATCCTTCTGTTGATAATTTCATTAGGAATCATTATATGGCGAATTGTGTTGTAGCGGGAGGTTCCTCGCAAAACTAGTTGTGCAGCTGCGTTCGCAACTAGATTTGTGAGTATCGCCTCGAAGCGGAGAGAAGGGGGCACAATGACGAGGAGCAGGAGGAGCAAGAGCAGGAGGAGGAAGAAGAGGAGGGTGAGGAGCATGACGATGACGAGGAGGAACTCATTACTCACAAAACTAGTTGTGGAACGCCGTTCACAAATAGTTTTTGCGAGTAGTGTCTTGTAGCGGGAGGTTCCTCGCAAAACTAGTTGTGCAGCTGAGTTCACAGCTAGAGTTGTGAGTATTGCCTCGAAGCGGAGAGGAGGGGGCACAATGACGAGGAGCAGGAGGAGCAGGAGAAGGAAGAAGAGAAGGGTGAGCAGCACGACGATGACGAGGAGGAACTCATTACTTACAAAACTAGTTGTGGAGCGTCGTTCGCAATTAGTTTTGCGAGTAGTGTCTTGTAGCGGGAGGTTCCTCGCAAGACTACTTGTGCAGCTGCGTTCACAACTAGATTTGTGCGTGTCGCCTCGAAGCGGAGAGAAGGGGGCACAATGACGAGGAGCAGGAGGAGCAGGAGGAGCAGGGGAAGGAAGAAGAGGAGGGTGAGCAGCATGACGATGACGAGGAGGAACTCATTACTCACAAAACTAGTTGTGGAGCGCCGTTGACAATTAGTTCTGCGAGTAGTGATTCGTAGCGGGAGGTTCCTCGCAAGAGTACTTGTGCATTTGCGTTCACAACTAGATTTGTGCGTATCGCCTCAAAGCGGAGAGAAGGGGGCACAATGACGAGGAGCAGGAGGAGCAGGAGCAGGAGAAGGAAGAAGAGGAAGGTGAGCAGAGGGGGGGGGCAGAATGACGAGCAGGAGGAGCAGGAGGGCAGAAGAGCAGGAGGAGCAGGAGGAGGAAGAAGAGGAGAGTGCGGAGCATGACGATGATGAGGAGGAACTCATTACTCACAAAACTAGTTGTGGAACGCCGTTGACAACTAGTTCTGCTGACGAGGAGCAGGAGGAGCAGGAGGGCATCGTCATGCCCCTCGCCCTTCTCTTCTTCTTCCTCCTGCTCCTCCTGCTCCTCGTCATTGTGCCCCCTCCTCTCCGCTTCGAGGCGATACTCACAGCTCTAGTTGTGAACTCAGCTGCACAACTAGTTGTGCGAGGAACCTCCAGCTACAAGACACTACTCGCAAAACTAGTTGTGAACGGCGTTCCACAACTAGTTTTGTGAGTAATGAGTTCCTCCTCGTCATCGTCATGCTCCTCACCCTCTTCTTCTTCCTCCTCCTGCTCCTCCTCCTGCTCCTCGTCATTGTGCCCCCTTCTCTCCGCTTCGAGGCGATACTCACAAATCTAGTTGTGAACGCAGCTGCACAACTAGGAGGAGCAGGAGGGCAGAGGAGCAGGAGGAGCAGGAGAAGGAAGAAGAGGAGGGTGAGCAGCATGACGACGACGAGGCGGAACTCATTACTCACAAAACTAGTTGTGGAGCGTCGTTCACTATTACTTTTGCGAGTTGTGTCTCGTAGCGGGAGGTTCCTCGCAGAATTAGTTGTGAAGCTGCGTTCGCAACTAGATTTGTGCGTTTCGCCTCGAAGCGGAGACGAGGGGGCAGAATGACGAGGAGCAGGAGGAGCAGGAGAAGGAAGAGGAGGAGAGTGAGCAGCATGACGACGACGAGGAGGAACTCATTACTCACAAAACTAGTTGCGGAGCGCAGTTCACAATTAGTTTTGCGAGTAGTGTCTTGTAGCGGGAGGTTCCTCGCAAAACTAGTTGTGAAGCTGCGTTCGCAACTAGATTTGTGAGTATCGCCTCGAAGCGAGCATGATGAGGAGGGTGAGTTGCAGAAGGAGGAGGGTGAGGAGCCGTAGAGGATCTCAATGGGAATCTCCTTTCGCAGAGGATTTCAATAGGAATCCTTCTGTGGAGGCCGAACGCCAGCGAAAACCCTTCAGAACACCAAAAAAAAAAACTATGATTTCTGGAGAACTTTGGCCGGCCCCCTCCCCAGAAGTTCTCCCGAAATCATATTTGTTTTTTTTGTTTTTTTTTTGGTTTGTTTGGTTTGTTTGGTTTTTTTGCAGGTTTTCTTTAGTTTCTGACGATTTCGATGATTCCGAAAAGGAATAGCACGGGGAGGAGGAGGAGGAGGAAGAGGAGGAGGAGGAGGAGAGAAAGGAAGAGACAGGAGAAGGGAACGGAGAAAGAAGATATCGATCGGCGGCCGCGGTAAAGACGAATATGTATGATCATGTGGGGGGGCTACCATATATATATATATATATATATATATATATGTATATACATAAATGAGTATATACATATATATATATATATATGTATATATATATATAAGGAAAAACTCCCTGAAGTCGTCCTAATACCTTCCCCGGGAAGGTGTTTTGAAATGTTGTTTTTACAAAAACCTCCCTGGAACCTTCCTAAAACCTTCCCCCAGGAAGGTTTTTGGAAAGTTGTTGGGAAAAACCTTACTGGAACCTTCCTAGAACCTTCTTCAGGAAGGTGTTTGGAAGGTTTGTGGAAAAAAACCTTCCTGGAACCTTCCCAAAACTTTCCCCGGGAAGGTTTTTTGTGGGAGGTTGTTGGGAACAAAACCCTGAAACCTTCCTAAAACCTTCCTCGGGAAGGTTTTTGACAGGTTTTGGTGAAAAACCTTCCTGAAACCTTCCTAAACCCTCCTCAGGAAGGCTGTTGAAAGTTTTGCTTGTTTGCAAAAACCTGCCTGGAACCTTCCTCAGGGAGGTTTTGGGAAGGTTTTTGGGGAAAACCCTTAAAACCTTCCTCCGGAAGGTTTATTTGAAGGTTTTTGTGAAAAAAACCTTCCTGGAACCTCCCCAAAACCCGGGAGCGTCCTGGAACCTTCCTAAAACCGTCCTCAAAGATTTTTGGAAGGTTTTTGGAAAACGTCCTGAAACCTTCCTAACACCTCCCTCAGGAACGTTTCCAGTTCCAGCAGGTTTTTGGAAAGTTTGTTTTGAAAAACCTTTCTGCAACCTTCGATGGACCGCGCTCGCGGGGCGCGACAGACTAGAAGGGGGGTCCCAGCTTGAAGCTACCCCCCTCCCCCCTTCCTTGCTAAAGGGGGGGGGGCTTCGGAAGCCCGTCCCCCCCCTTTTCGTGGTCCGGAAAGGAGGGGGGGGTTCCAAGCTACCCCCCCCCCCCTCCCTCACTCTAATTGAGCCGGGGTGAGCCACCCCCCCCCTTTGAAAGGGGGGGGCTTCGGAAGCTACCCCCCCCTCCCCCTCTTTTCGTGGCCGCAAAAGGTGGGGGGGGCTTCCAAGCTACCCCCCCCCCTCCCTCCTTTTAATGGAGCTGGGGTGAGCCGGTGAGCCACCCCCTCCCTTTAAAAAGGGGGGGGGCCTTGGAAGCTCCCCCCCCTCCCTTGGTGCAAAGGGGGGGGGGCTTGAAGCTCCCCCCCCTCTCCTCTTTGGCTCGTGTGGGGGGGACTTTTCATTTGAGTCGTTTCTTGCCGGTCCCGGGGGCCGCTGAGGGCCTCCGGAGGCCGAACATATGCAAAAGTTTCCGCCTTAATTTTTGTTTGCAAGACGTCGGAGGTCTGGGTCCCCGGGCCCGTCCCGGCCGATCTCTCCTCTCCTGGGGCTGGAGGCAGAAAATCTCCAAACCCTTCCGCCTTGATTTTGTCAAGACGTTGGAGGTCTGGGTCCGGGGGCCCGCCCCGGCCGACCTCCGGGAGGGGGAAGGGAGGTCTCCCGGAGGCTTCCCCTCTGGAGGAGGAGGCCTCCTAGGAGGTTTGTAGGGGACCTCCTTAGGGAGACCCCTATGCGATCTCTCCCCTCCGGCGGGGCCGGCCTCCAGAGCGGCCCCGGGGGCTGCCCGGGGAGCGGGCTTCGGAGGCCGGGGCGCGGCGGAGGAACTTCCCCTTAGGCCTCGGGCCCCGAGCCCCGAGCCAGGGTCGAGGAACCAAGGGATCTGTGAAACAACGAAACATTGTGTATTCTTTAGTTCTGCAAGGCCCCATGCTCGCCGCGTCCTCCCTCTCAGCACTCCTCTCTCTGCCTCCCAAAACCGAGAAAAACCAAACATACACAGTGTTTGGCGCCCTCGATGCAAGGAAACGCTGTGTATGTTTGTTGTGTTTTTTTTGTGTTCTTGTCTGTGAATCAACGAAACACTGTGTACTTTTGTTTTTTGTTGTTTTTGCTTTGCTTTGGGAAGCAGACAGAAGGGTGCTGGCAGGGAGGCCGCGGCGAGCATGGGGGTTCCAAACCCCCCCCCCCAAAAAAAAAGAAAAACTACACAGTGTTTCGTTGATCCACAAACCAAAACAACCAAACAACAACAAAAATACACAGCGATTCCTGGCATCGAGGGCGCCAAACACTGTGTATGTTTGTTATTGTTTTTTTTTGGTTTTGGGAAGCAGAGAGAAGGGTGCTGGTAGGGAGGCCGCGGCGAGCATGGGGTTCCACCCCCCCCCCAAAAAAAAGTGTTTCGTTGATTCACACACCAAAAAAAAGGAGAAACAAAAAAACAGCGTTTCCTTGCATCGAGGGCGCCAAACACTGTGTATTACACAATGTTTGGCGCACAAGCACTGGCATGGAAGCTTACCCTGGTCCACGCCCTGGCCAAGGCAGGAGGGCGTATACGGTGGGGGCCCATGCCAAGAATCACCCTGCTTGCCTCCAGGGTGCCCTGGGTTTCTTGGGTTTCGATGGTTTAGCTATGGAAATCGTGACGTTCCCACGCCAAACATCAGTGGATGTCCTGGGGTCTCAGGGTTGGGTTTCTTGCGGGAGGTTTCCTGTGGACTGGCCTCCTCTGACACCGCTCCTGGTCCCAGAAGTGGATACATGTATCGATCTCGTGGCGTGGGCCTGGGGCGTGCGTTTGCTCTCCGTATTTTTTCGGTGCAGTGCAGGACTCACATGTAAGTAATTACCCATTGGTCGTTGCAAGTACGAATTGCTGGATTCCCAGATCCCAACCTACTTTAGGCACCCTCCAACTTCAAGGATCGAGTGGCTTCACCTTTTCCGCCCTCTTTAGGGGGCGGGCGGACACCCAATCTACTTTCAACGCCTTCCTACTTCATGTCTCTACCTACTTAGGCCGTCGTTGCACCATCTTGGGCTGTCTGGGGGCTTTCCTTGGGGGCCTCCTGGGGCGCTCTTGGGAGTCTCTTGGGGCCCTCTGTAGATCCTCCGGGGGAACCAATGAGCGAGCACGAGTGCGGGCTGGCCAGCAAGGACCCCCTTTGAGGTGCCTCGTCCTACCTCCTGCGTCGGCCGCGCTCAGGCCCACGCTGCAGCAAGGACGCACACCATGGCCGAGATGACGGACACGACGTCGCGATTCGCGAAACTGACGTCAGTAACGACGTAGTCCCCGCACGTGAAGCCGTTGGTTGGCGCCGGGGTCGGTGCGTAGGTCGGAGGCATCGGCGTCGGCGCGTAGGTCGGAGGCGCCAGCGTCGGCGCGGCCGTCGGCATCGGCGTCGGCGCGTAAGTCGGAGGCACTGGCGTCGGCGCGTAGGTCGGAGGCATCGGCGTCGGCGCGGCCGTGGGCGCCGCCGTGGGCGCGGCCGTCGGCGCAGCCGTCGGCGCGGCCGTCGGCGCGTAGGTCGGGGGCATCGGCGTCGGCGCGGCCGTGGGCGCCGCCGTGGGCGCGGCCGTCGGAGCAGCCGTCGGCGCGGCCGTCGGCGCGTAGGTCGGGGGCATCGGCGTCGGCGCGGCCGTCGGCGCGGCCGTCGGCGCCGCCGTCGGCGCCGCCGTCGGCGCGGCCGTCGGCGCGGCCGTCGGAGGCACCGGCGTCGGCGCGGCCGAGGGCGCCGCCGTCGGCGCGGCCGTCGGCGCGGCCGTCGGCGCGGCCGTCGGCGCGGAAGTCGGAGGCATCGGCGTCGGTGCGGCCGTCGGGGGCGCCGGCGTCGGCGCGGCCGTCGGCGCCGCCGTTCCATCCATGCAACACACCTCCTGAGTGCAGTCGGACTGAGACGCACCGCATACAGCACTTGCCTGGAGCAGCAAGTCACCGCAAGGATAATCGGCTGCGGCCGTCGAAACGAGGGCCATGAAGACAGCGACGCGATTGATCAAAGCCATTGCACGGCGCACGATTTCATCAAGTGCACAATACCTTCGCCGGAATGTCTTGGGCAACAAGCTTGCGCCAAAACGACTATGGACGCACGCGCGCAAACATGATCGGACAAGAACGGGAAGCCCCGCTGTAGTCTAAGGGGGCTATTGGGCGAAGAAGAAAAGGAAGGCGAGGACAACGAGGAGACGATGACGAGGACGACGTGGCGAACGTGAGGAGAGCGAGGAGGGGCATGAGGACAACGAGGAGGAAGAGAAGCACAAGGACGAGGACGAAGATGACGAAGGCGAGCACGAGGAGGAATGCGGAGGTCGATGACGACGACGACGACGACGACGACGACAGAGGACAGTAAGAGGCAATTGGAGAAAGACGTTGCTCCTGGCGGCGCGCGGGGTTGTCTTGGGGCCTGTTGGGGGCTTCTTGGGGGCCCCTTGGGTCCTTCATGGTTTTCCGGGCTCTTCTTGGGCTGTCTGGGCGCGTCGTGGGGTTCTGCGGGAGCCTTCGAAGGCCGTCTCGGCGCCATCTTTGGCCGTCTTGCGGCTTTCTTGGGCCGTTTGGGGGCCTCCTGGGGCGGTCCCGGGAGTCTCTTGGGGCCTTCTTGTCCCTTCTCGGGCCGTCCTGGGGTTCTTGTGAGCTGTCTGGGTGGCTCCTAGAGCGCTCTTGGAGGTCTCTTGGGGTCTTCTTGGGGCGCTCTGGGGCGCTCCTGGGGCTCTCCCGGGCGTCTTCTTTTGGGCCTCCCTTGGGCCGTCGGCAAGCCCTCCATGAGCGATTCGAACACGACGTTGATGCGGAGTCCCCTCTGGGGGCGATATTTGGAGGATGTCTCGAGCGAGACGGCCATGTTTCAAAAACCTGATCGGACAAGAACGGGAAGCGCCGCTGTAGTCTAATGGGCGCATCGGCGAAAAGGAAAAGAAAGGCGAGGACAACGAGGAGTCGATGACGAGGACGACGTGGCGAACGTGAGAATAGCGAGGAAGAGCATGAGGACAACGAGGAGGAAGAGAAGCACAAGGACGAGGACGAAGAGAACGAAGGCGAGCACGAGGAGGAATGCGGAGGGCGATGATGACGACGACGACGACAGAGGACGGTACGAGGCTGTTGGAGAAAGACGTTGCTCCTGGCGCCGCGCGGGGTTCTCTTGGGGCCTGTTGGGGGCTTCTTGGGGGCCCCATGGGTCCTCTTATGGGCTTCTGGGGTCTTCTTGGGCTGTCTGGGCGCGTCGTAGGGTTCTGTGGGAGCTTTCTCAGGCCGTCTCGGCGTTGGGGGCCTCCTGGGGTGTTCCCGGGAGTCTCTTGGGGTCTTCTTGGCCCTTCTCGGGCCGTCTTGGGGTTTTTGTGAGCTGTCTGGGTTGCTCCTAGGGCGCTCTTGGGGGTCTTTTGGGGTCTTTTTGGGGCGCTCTTGGGCATTCCTGGGGCTCTCCGGAACGTATTTGGGGCCTCTCTCGGGCCGTTGGAAAGCCCTCCAAGAGCGATTCGAACACGACGTCGATGCGGAGTCCCCTCTTGGGCCAATGTTTGGAGGATGTCTCGAACGAAACGACCACTTTTCAAAAATATCTCGAGGGTCTGTGGGGGTCTCTTGGGCTGTCTTGGCGTTATCTTGGACTGTCCTGGGGCTCTGGGGGCCTGATTGGGGCCCGTGGGAAGCATGTTGGGGGCCTCTTAGAGGCTTTTGTGACACTCCTGGACTGTCCAGGCGTCTCTCGAGGGTCTGTGGGGGCTCTCTTGGGCCGTCTTGGCGTTATCTTGGACCGTCTTGGGGTTCTCTTGGCCAGTCCTTGGGCCTCTTCGCGCGCTCGGGGGTGCCTCTGGGCGCCTCTTGGGAGCCTCTCGGCGCCTCTTGGGGGCCTCTTGGGTGTCTCTTGGGCCGTTTCGGGGGTCCCCTGGGGAGCCTTTTCGGGGCTCTTTGGAGCCGTTTTGAAGCTCTCCGGGAGCGACTCCAAGACAATGCCAGTTCGGAGTCCCCTCCGGAGCCGATTTTGCGAGGATGGAGCCGTTTTGAAGCTCTCCGGGAGCGACTCCAAGACAATGCCAGTTCGGAGTCCCCTCCGGAGCCGATTTTGCGAGGACATCTCGAGCGAAACGGCAATTTTTCCAGAACCGATCTTGACATGAACGGGAAGCGCGTGAAATCGAAGAGCCTGGCAAGAACGTGCACCAACATTGATGTCGCATGTCGCCTAGGCGCTCTTCCCGACCGTGCACAAGGAGTACCAGGTGGAGTTCACTACCCGCGCAAGTTCAGACGTGGCCCTCACCCGAATTCCCTAAAATATACCAGATCGGGTTCACCAGCCGCGCAAAGTTGAGACGTGGCGCCCGCCCGAAACGCACGGAAAGAAAAAGATTCTGCAAAGAAAAATGAAAACGCGAAATACCGCGAGATAGATGTACGTGCAAGGATCTCTCCGATAGTACAGACTGAGACCGGATGAGCCGAACAGCTATAACATATGTGGACGGCGGGCGGGGGCTGATTCCCGCGGAGGATCAGGGCCAACACCAGCTAGAGTTCACTCCCCGCCTGAGTTCAGCGACGCTACTAACTGGCATGGGCAGCCAGCTCCACCTGGCACCCCGCGTTGAATCGGTGAGACATGAACTTGCGCGGAGAGTGAACTGAACCTGCTGTGGTGAAAACACCAGCGAAATGGTCTGCAGCCCCTGAAGCGATTCGGTCGAATGATGGTTACTTCAACCTTTCATTTTTTGGAGGATGTCTCAGGCGAAATCGACATTTTCGAAACTCCGAAGGTTTCGCCAGCGATTTCAATATCTCAATTTTTCTGAGGGTGTCTCAAGAGAAAGGCTCATTTGTCAAACAAGAGATCTTAAAACAGCTTTCTCAACATCCTATTTTTCCGAGGATGTCTCAGGCGAGAGTCTCATTTTTGCAGATCCGAAGATTCCGCGACCGATTTCAGTATCCCCATTTTGTGAGGATGTCTCAGGCGAAATCGTCATGTTTAATAGAAAAAGCCTTAAACGATAGCCTCCAACAACTCCATTTTGTGAGGATGTCTCAAGCGAAATGGCCATTCTGGGGAATCCGCCTGAGGCTGACGGAGGAGCAACCCCGAGCCCCCCCCCTCTGCATTCCCCCCAGTTGATAAATATGTCCCCCCGGGTCTACACCAACGTCCATCGCGCGACCCTTCGAGTCTAAGCGCGCTTCCCGCCATCCGCCAGCGACGCGCCGCATGGAATCCGCAGCCTTAAGTTAGAAAAAATGAAAACCCAAAACCCAGGGGGATACCTCCACGGCGAATTCAAAGTTGTACCTCACAACTTTCTCCACCAACGTTTTGAACCCCCCCTCCTTGAACATCTCCCTGGATCTGTTGGTACTGCGATCCCTGAACTCCTCCCACGTTTCCGTCTCTTTTCTATGTAATCCCCGCATTGTGTTCAAACATCTTCCTTCAAAGCTCCTCAATCTGTTCAGCACATGTTCATTACAGCTCCACCCCACACATCCATGGCATATGATCTGTTGAACTCTGCTCTGATACCGTCTGAATTTTTCCCTCATGCTCACCGCGCGTGATCGATAGAATTTAATATCAGCATAAAAACACCGCCTGCCTGCATCAATACGGTGCCGCACTGCATGGAAATCCCTCGGGTTCGTCACAAATTTAACTCCCAGTATGTCGCACTCGCTTTTTCTCGGCAAAACCACCGCCTCACGCAATTGATAGGGTAGGCTGGGGTCTCCAGCCCGTGCACAAATATCATCTCCCAGTTCGCAAACTAATGATTGTGGTCCCTGGTTTTGTCTCAGCCCAAAAAAAAGGTACTCCAGGCTCTCAATCTTCCAGTCCATACCAGCCCGTCTGAGGGCCACGGTCAACATACTCACCATATTCCTCAGCTGATTCGCCGAAGATGCCAGCAGCACCACATTGTCAGCCCATATGTAATGGTTGACCAGCGCCTGTTGTGTCCCCTCGCCTTCCAATCGTACTCCATAATGACAAGCTTCCCATGATTCAGCAATAGAGGCCCAAATTGCCTCCAACACAATATTGAAGAGTACTGGGCCTTCTTTCCCTCCAGTTCGCACCGACTTGTTATACAGGATCTCCTCGCTGCACACATCCTGGAAATCAAAAACTGCTGTGTTTCCAATCATAGGCTCCACAATTACAATAATCAGATCTGTTGGGTATCTCAGATGTTCCATCGCGCGGATCACCATCGAGACAGTGACATGATCAAACGCTTTCTTTATATCCATTATTCCCATATGTACCGACTCGCCTTTTCCCCAGAGAGTGGCATGACGTGTCATGTGCAGCAAAGGGGCCGTCATGTGATGAACTTTGTGACTCTTCTGGAATCCGTATGTCGCCAATTTTTTGATATGTCCATGTTCCTCCACAAGAATAAGAAGGCACGCCATGTACCACTTGCTCATAACACTCAACAGCGATATTGCACGAGTCTCCCCAAATGTTTGGATCATGCTCATTTTTGGAATCAGCTGCACGCACAACTTCCTCCACGAATCAGGTGACGACTTTTTCTGATCATGTATTTCTTGAAATGAGTGTCGTATCAATCTCAATGCATTCCAAGGTATTGCTTTGAGAATCTCCGCCACCAGGCCATCAGAGCCCGCTGCGGTGCCGCCCTTCAATCGGGCTCGAGCCCCCAGCAACACACCCATAGATATGACCCTGTTCGTAGTTCTGCCCTCTGCCTCCCACTGTGTCCGTAGTCGATGCAACTCTCTCTTTGCAGCTCCTCCCTCCCCATCACATGTATATGACCGTTGTACGTGTTTGTTGAGCTCCCCCACCCATCTTTGCTTATTTTCTGTCAGTATCCCGTCACACAGCATTTCCTTGATACACCTACGGGGTCCATGTTTGAGGCCAGTGGAGTCCTTGAGGAGCTGTTCCCGCCTGAACTTTCTTCGGAGTGTATTTTGACGTCTCAGTAATTGTTTCCTACGCTCACCGAAGACACCCCTCCTTAACTCCGCTTCAACGTCCACGAGTTGGTCAGGTTTTTTGATCGGTTTAGTATCCGCCCTGCCCTTTGTATGCCTACACATCGTCGCAGCACTCACAAGCATCTGTCCAACTGTTTGTATATTTATGTCACCCTGTTGGTTCATATGTTGTTGTACCTGCACATCGGCCAGTGTACTGAACACATTCGCTGACTCATAATCCTCTGGGGCCCAATTGATGAGGCTCGGGGGCCTGGGTCGCACGAAAGGCTTGCGCACCGACGCATGTTTTATCCTCACCCCTACCTTCGCATGGTCACTGTAGCGCGACGCTCGATCCTGTGTAGGATCCACAAATTCCACCGTGCATTCAAATGAGCAGTTGGTCCGAGCCACCTCGGTACCTGCAAATTGAGTCGGCACAAATACATAGTCCAACACCCTGGAGTAGCTGCTGGTACTCCACGGCCTGTGCGTCACTTGTCGCACGCCGTAGGTGTTGGCTGCACAAAGACCCCAGTGATTCAGAAAGCGCACGAGCATGTCCCTCCTCTCCTCATTATGTTTCGCCTCCGACCTCATCCACACCTCCTCCAATCCTTCTCCCGTGAACCCCAAGAGATTTGGTTCCAGCTCCGTCTGCGCATCTGTCCCCACAAACTGCAATTCTTTGGACCCCTGGTATTGCTCGCTACATAGTTGCATGCATGCACACAGCTTAGCTAGAACGTCACAATATTCATCGAGCCTATCATCTCCCCGCTGCACTGTGGGTAGGTACACTGAGGACACAACCACAGATGCAAATTGTACAACAGCAAACCTCTCACCGCATTGACTGTCCGAAATAGTCGCCGCCCATGGGCCCCTGAAGGCCACAGCAGCTCGTCGGCACACACTAAAACGCACCTGCCACCCACATGCTTCAAATGCTGCAGATGACATGTACTGACACTCCTGCAAGCACAACACATCATAATGACAAAACTCCAGCATTGCTGGCAAAAGCTCGCTATTCCTCATGTTGACATTCCAAGTTGCCACCGCGAGCTGAGTGGCAGACTGGCACCGTCAATTGTTCATCTGTCTGAGCTTCGTGAGTAACCCCTCTTGATCCACCTCAGGCTCCACCCTCCTAAGATTATTAGTGTGTAGCGCCCACCCGCTGTGCACACCCCACTCAGCAATCAGTACTCTTGTGTCTGGATCTGCCTGTGGGTTTTGTGTAAACCATATGTATGATTTTGGCGGCCCTGGCTCCCCCTTGCACATTGTCCCCGTCGTTTTCTTCACTTCCGCAAAGCAACTCTGGAACTTACCAACCTGTTGGACATGGGGTGTTCTCCATGGCGCGCATTCTACATGAAACTTTACATTCGGTGGGAGGTCAGTGTTCCCCCTCTTGTATTCGCTGTCGAAACAATTCCGAACCTGCCATATGATATCCACTGCCGTCCCCTTTTTGAAATAGATCCGCCCTCGTGTGTATGGCCAGTACCTGCCAGTATTCTCCCCCGCAGTTCTCGCATGATCAAAAGCAGCATTATGTGTTGCGTCCAGCGATGCCAATCCCAATAATTTCGTTATGTTGTCGGTCAGCACCTGTTGTTTCATGGCATCCCTTTGTTTTATCTCTCTATTCTTCCAACCCTCCCGTGATATCCATCCTTTGAACTCAATATATGATGGTACCCAGTTCGAATTATGCCCTGCACCACTGCCCGCGTCACCTGATCCGTATCTAGTCGAACCGCTTGCGCAAGATTGAGCGTCTCCATTTTTCAGATTCTGTATGTCAGCTTGGGCCTGTTTCATTTGCTCCGATAACGTTTTGACATCTGACGTTGTTCTATCAATCTTCTCCTCCATGACATGTAAATCAGCTGCAACCGATGTTTTGAACTCACTAACCGTCGCAGTTACTTCACTCTGGCCTTTCAAAATCTGTCTGAACATTTCCTCGGGCGTCAATGTAGCTGGTTGAGGCGCCTGGACAGCAGCACTTTGGGCCACGGCCAGACCACTCGTAGCATTGGGGACTTGGGCTGTAGCTAAATGAGGCGCCTGGACAGCAGCACTGGAAGCCGCGGCCAGACCACTCGAAGCACTGGAACCTTTGCCCTCCCCTTTCGCCCTCACCTCTCTCAACCATTCACTACTCGCATTCCCTCCCATTTTGCTATCTTCTGCTTTGTCATCCGCCATGATTGCTGACGGACGTCGTTTATTCCTCTCTTTGACTGTACGCAATGTGTGAAGTGCAGCCTGATATCTCTCTGATTGCCCAATCTTCTTGAAATCGTACGCCTCCTGCTGAACAAATGCCTCTGGTGGAGAAATTTCCAACTCAAGTGCTATCTGATCTTCTCTCTTCTCCTGCGTCGTTAATCGCGGCACAGTAGCTGATGTGTCTTTCAACCAATCACACGGATGTGGGTCACTTTCCACACCAAAGTCAGCTGACGTGAAATATTCACTCTGATCGTCTTCTGACGGTATAATATATGCTCCCTGCGAGTCCGTTTTCAATCCAACCGCCCACAGTGGTCTTTTGTAAAATCCAGACAAATCCTGATCTTCCTGCGATCCCCACGATATCTTGATATCAAGGACGAGAGCGAGGATTCAATGTGAACACAGCCCCCGCGATACGTCAAACACGCACCGCACGAGAGGGGGGCTTGAGGCAAGCCTGCGTGTGCGCCCTGACGCGGGCCCAGTTCGACGTCTCGAACCCTGACGTCTCGAACCCCGACGTCTTGAGCCTCTGTAGCTTGAGCCAAAATGGCTCAAGCTAAAAACGCGAAATACCGCGAGATAAATGTACGTGCAAGGATCTCTCCGATAGCACAGACTGAGACCGGATGAGCCGAACAGCTATAACATATGTGGACGGCGGGCGGGGGCTGATTCCCGCGGAGGATCAGGGCCAACACCAGCTAGAGTTCACTCCCCGCCTGAGTTCAGCGACGCTACTAACTGACATGGGCAGCCAGCTCCACCTGGCACCCCGCGTTGAATCGGTGAGACGTGAACTCGCGCGGAGAGTGAACTGAACCTGCTGTGGCGAAAACACCAGCGAAATGGTATGCAGCCCCTGAAGCGATTCGGTCGAATGATGGTTACTTCAACCTTTCATTTTTTGGAGGATGTCTCAGGCGAAATCGGCATTTTCGAAACTCCGAAGGTTTCGCCAGCGATTTCAATATCTCAATTTTTCGGAGGGTGTCTCAAGAGAAAGGCTCATTTGTCAAACAAGAGATCTTAAAGCAGTTTTCTCAACATCCTATTGTTCCGAGGATGTCTCAGGCGAGAGTCCCATTTTTGCAGATCCGAAGATTCCGCGACCGATTTCAGTATCCCCATTTTGTGAGGATGTCTGCGGCGAAATCGTCATTTCTAATAGAAAAAGCCTTAAACGATAGCCTCCAACATCTCCATTTTGTGAGGATGTCTCAGGCGAAATGGCCATTCTGGGGAATCCGCCTGAGGCTGACGGAGGAGCAACCCCGAGCCCCCCCCCTCTGCATTCCCCCCAATTGATAAATATTTCCCCCCGGGTCTACACCAACGTCCATCGCGCGACCCTTCGAGTCTAAGCGCGCTTCCCGCCATCCGCCAGCGACGTGCCGCATGGAATCCGTAGCCTTAAGTTAGAAAAAAATGAAAACCCAGAACCCAGGGGGGGGGAGGGGGGGGCGCGCACCCAAGCCCCCACCCCCCCCCCCGCCCGCAATAAAAGGCGGAGGGGTAGGGGGGGGGGGGGGGCACGGGGAGGGGCTCCAACGGGGCGGCTCCACGGGAGCGCAGGGAGCAAGATAGCACCCCCCCTCCCCGGTGGAAAGGGGGGCAGGGGGAGGCCAGCTCCCGGGGCGGTCAAGGGAGGAGGGGGCGGGGGGGGGCAGCCCCCACCCACCCGCCCCCCCCTTCGCGCGAAAGGAGGGGGGCGGGGGCTGCTTCCAGCAGGGCGGCGGCGCCAAGGGAGGGGGGGCAGCTAAGGCCCCCCCCCTCCCCCCCCCCTTGGAAAAGGGGCGAGGCGGGGCAGCGTCCGGGGAGGGCCCGAGGGGGGGCGCCGCCGAGCGCCCCCCCCCCCCCCCCCCCCCCCCCCCCCCCCCCCCCCCCCCCCCCCCCCCCCCCCCCCCCCCACCCCCCCCCCCCCCCCCCCCCCCCCCCCCCCCCCCCCCCCCCGCAACAAGGAGAGAGAGAAGAGAGAGAGAAGAGAGAGAGAGAGAGAGAGAGAGAGAGAGAGAGAGACCGGACAAGTAGGCGGACCAGGGTCCGTCCGCGAGGCGCACTGCGGTGCGACAACTCGCCAAACACTATTGCGGCGGTGCAGCCTTGAGATACGAGGGCGGGCAACAAACCCCCTCCCCCGGCGCAATGCGACAGACGCTACAGACGGCGGACAGACGGTGAAGATCTCACGTGTCAGACCGCGTGGCGAAGAAGGCCCCAACAAGAAAGGCGACGTGCTGACACGTGGCTAGGCGGCTTGGCAGACCGCCAGTTGGGCGCTTGGCCGCAACGCGGCGCGCAGGGACGGGGCACCCCCCGCCCCCACGACCTGACACCGTGGACGCGGGGCCACGCGTGCACACGGGCAGGCAGAATGGCGGAGATTAGCGCGGGGCTCCAGGCGGAGCGCCGCGGAGCGATGACAGCATAGCATGGAGGGTGAGTGGCGGCGCAGCACCATCGGGCGAGGGCGTAAGCAGCTCGGCGAAGGCACGCCCGGCGCGGTGGAGGCGCTTGAGCAGAGGGCCTTGACGGGCTTGAGCAGCGGCAAGGTCGGCGGCGAGAGCAGCACACCTCTGCTGAAGAGCGGCCATAGACTGGGACAGCTCGGCTTCGCGGTCGGTGAGGGGCGGATGCTCTGTGCCTGCGGCCGCGGGCCTCGTGGCGGGGACGAGGTCATCGGTGCGCCTGGCCAGGTGGTGGACCAGCGCGGTGCGGCGATCCGCGTGCTGGCGGCCGTCGCCCTTGTGAGGCGACTGGAGGGCAACGCGCGGTCCCAGGGCTGAAGCCGCTAGGGCCACGCCCCGTGAGGACGGAGGAGCCGCAGCCTCGCACCCAGCAACAGTAAAAGCGTGGGCGGGGTGCGACGGCCTGACTGGCTCAGTGCCCTGCGGGGGGGCTGGAGCCGCCCCCGCGGGCTGGCGCTGGTGGGGGGACGGGGTGGGTGGCGCGGGGGGACCAATCATGATGCCGTGCGAGGGCTCGGAGGTCGGCCGCGTGGTCGGGTGGCGTCTCGATGGAGCGGCATCGTCGGCAGCGTGGGGTGTCGGCGGGGCGTCGTCTATGCTGCCACTCAATCCGAGGGGAGCATAAAGGTCCTCGTCGGCGTCTTGACGGTGAGCGACATCATCATGTGGGTGCGATGTCGCTCTCGGTGGCGGAGTCGAGGTGGGCGTCGAGAGGCTGCCCGACGGGGCAGGGTTGGCGCTGGCTGGGCCGTCGTCTCAGAAGTCTAATCTCCCGCCGAAGCCGAACGGGTCGTCCTCCTGTTCGTCGAGCATCGCCCGTTGGGCCTCGGCCCAGAGCTCATCCGGGTTCTGCGGGATGTATGGTCCAGCCGCGGGTGGTGCCTGGTCCGACAGCAGGGGGTTCGGTTCCATTTTGCTGAGTTCCGATGCTGTAAACCCAGCCCTGCGGTGTGGGAGCGGCAGAGTACGGTGTCTGCGCTCGTAGATAGCGACAGCGACCCCATGAAGCACGGTCGCTTGGCGATGTCGTGTTTTGGCAGCTTCAACACTGTCGTCAGGAAGGTTGTGCGTGCGTGCCGCCGCTGTGGCAAGGGCGTCGGCCTGACGGTTGAACTCCTCCGCGATGGGCCCGATGAGCCCAAGGTCGATGCCCAGGTCTCCCAGGTGGCTGGCGATTTTTTCGACGCGAAACATGTTTGGCTTGGCCATAAAACATCGGTGGATATTTTCCCAGAGCTCCGCGTGCGTGCCCTGCGGCGCTGGATGTCCGTCGATGATGCTTTGGAACCCATCGACCACCGCCTGGTTGTCCACGAAAACGTGCACGGGCCGTTCGGCACATGCCGTAAGGTGGACAATGGCGAGGGTCTCCGCAACCTGGGCGTTCTGCGTTAGGCCGTGAAAGCGTGCACTGTAGTTCATGCGGTGGTCGATGCCGTAGTAGACGCCGTAGCCCGCTCGTGCTAGCAATGGGATGGCTTGGTTGGTGCACGCACCGTCCGTGGCAGCATAGACCCATGTCCAACCAGTGACGTAGTCAAGGTAGGTGGTGTAGGTGTCCTGGGCTGAAGCCGCAGGATCACCCTCGGGGGAGGGCCGCGGAATGGGCTGTGGCAGCGGGTCCCTCGCGAGGTCGGCCTGCAGGTCGAGGAGGGCTGGTTCTTCGTCGAAGAGCCCGCAGTGTCTTGTGTGCGGCGGAAGACGGGCCCACTGGTCGTCACTGATGAGGGTGGTGAGAGGGAGTCTTTCTCGGGCCCAGCACTTACAGTCGCGGACAGTGTGCTCCTGAGTTTCCTCTTCATCGTCACAGTAGCGGCGCATGGGGCAGGGGTCTGCCGACGTGTTTGATCGGGATCGTCGCTGTTGGGTGTGGTCCCCGCCCGACAGGTAGTTCAGGGGGAGCGCCAGCTGCCAGGCAGTGCATTTGGCTGCTCCTTTAGTTCGCGCGAGCCACGTGCTGGCGAAGAGGTCAAGGCCCTGTCTGACAGAGGCGAGGTAGCCAAGGTCGTGTCGCCGTGGCTTGATCTTCCGCAGAAATGCCCTGCGTTGTGAGGCCCGCAGCATGTGCAGGAAGGCGTTTTGGGGTAAATTCAGCCAGCTGATCGGGCAGCCCCAGTCGTCGTACATGATGCCAAATGTGGGCCAGGTCCATCGGAGCTGCTGTAGCGACTGGACGAGCCGCCCGACGGGTCCTCCACCAAACAGGGTCTGGACGTGGTGTTGGAGGTCTCTGGCGAGCCCGCAGAGTGTAACGTCGCGGTTAACTTGTCGCCGCAGGCACAGGAATGCTTCACGCTGCGTGATGGCGTCGATCTCCAGGGCGTGTCCTGGGACGCACACGGCCATGAGAGTCCAGAACTCGACCCACTTGTTCCCATTGGGGCGGATAGCCGCCTTGAGGGCGTGGTTGTAGGCAGTTTTGGCTGGGCCTGATGGTGCTTGAATGTCGGTGCCCGTGGTGCAGACGCTGGCAGCCAGGGATCGGGCGTGCCGCGCCTTGATAAGCATCGGCGACGGGAGCTTGCCAATGCGCGGCAGGCGAATAGTCGCCCTCCGTACACGGGCGTCTGCGGCGGCCGTGAGGTTAAGCGCGGCTGGAGCCGGCGCTGCCTCAGCGTTGATGTAACTCCCGACGAGCTTGAAGGAATCGACCACACGTAGGGGGCGATCCGCCAGCGTGAGCTGGGCAACGGCGGCGTGAAGCTCGTCGGTGAGCGCGCCCACCCTGCCACTTTACCAGGGTGAATGCGTTGACCTGAGAATCGGTCAAACTTGGCGGTTTCGTCGAGAGATTTCTGCAGCTCAGGAGCGGTGTGGGTAGTGGAGTTGCTGTCGTCAACGAAGGTAGTGCTGAGTGATCGAGGAACGGATCGGTGCTGCCTCTTTGTCCACACGCACATGAGCAGCTTGATGTCATCCAGGGACCACGAGCTGCCCTGGAGGTGACCGTTTGTCCTGGCCAGGTCCCTGGAGTACGCTCCGTTCATGCGGATGTAGCGTTTGTGGTGTCTGTAGAAATTTCGGCGGACAGTAACGATGTATTGTGGACACCCCGCGTGCAGCGCAAGGTTTAGACAGATGTCCGTGATGAGGTAGTCGAAGCACTTCTGTCGGTCAAGGGCAGCTCCAGCTAAGGGGAGGAGTAAAGTCATGGCGTGTTCGATGCGCAGGGCGAGAGAGGTGCTGACATCCCCAATGGTGGCTTTGGGAACAGCGCCGAAGCTCGTGGCATGGGTCCATCCTTGCCGCCAGGTCGTGAGGCTACGATAGGCTGGCGCTTCCCACGCGTACATCCATACGGAAAGAACCGAGAGAAGTCGTTGGTCCGTCGGGAGTTCCCCTCGGCCTTTTCGGAGGCACGGGTTTGGCAAGTGCAGGAGGGGCTCGGGGATGGTGCCAGTGCGTTGCATAGCACGTAAGACGCTGGCGAAGAGGCGAAGGATGTCGTCGGGTAACTCCTTTGCCTCCTTGGTCGTCCAGCCGTCGAGTCCCCCCGCGCGGCGCGGTGAACGGGTGCGAATGAAGTGGATGAGTTGGTCGTCGGTGAGGTGGAAAGGGGCTGCTGGTGATGGCGTAGGTAGCTCTTGTCGGTATTCGTCGTAGAAGTCCGCCCACGTCGGCATAGCTTCGGCGTCATGGCCCGCGCGAGCGCGGTACCTGCCCAAGATGGGCTCCCAGGTGTCGACCATGAGCTTAAGCATGTCTTTGGTGTTGGCAACAATAGCGCTGGCGGGGAGGGCGTCGGGAACCTGGGCAGGTGGTGGGTCACGAGTGTGGCCGTCGTCGTTGTCCGTGTCAAGCGAACTACCGTCGCTGGGGCTGAAGCCGCCGGCGTCGGTGTCGGCATCACTATCGTCCGTGCAAGCTTGGTCAGGGTTGAAGGCGGTGGTGTCGCAGTGGAGATGTGCATCGTCGGGAGTGGTAGGCGTGCGGAGATACGCCGTGGGCGAGCAGTCGGCAGCCCGTGCGTATATGGCCGCCTTTCGCCCGCTTGGCTCGCGGACCCCCTCAGCCCAGATCTTGATGCGTTCAGCTTTGGCTCGGTTTGCACGTCGCGCCAGCTCTGAGTCTAGGTTTTGGATCAGACGGTCTAGGTGCTCTCCGCGTGGTGCTGGCACGTCGGGGGCCCAGGCATCGGGAAAGGCCAGGAGGGCCGTGGGGCGCAGCTTGTGGCAGAGACGGCGGGCCGCGGTCCACGTGCAGTCGATGCGTTGCGCCAGGTACGGCGGGATAGCACGGCAGTCCATATGATGGTTCGAGTAGAGGGTCTACTACATAATTGAAAATGCTCATAATTGAATGGGAAAGCTCATTTTGCTTAGATTTTTTTGGTTTTGGGGGATGGGGGCGCGCGCGCGAATTGCGCGCCCAAACGAGATGATTTCACGATTCCGAGTTGGCTGTCGGAGGCCGCGACGCAAGAACACGAGCAACGCCGACGTTCACCGAAGTTCAGTGCATGCGTCGCATAAAGTGCATATGCGAATGCATTCGGCGGAAGCCGCGCACAAGGCGCGCCCAATGCGACACTATTGAAGTAAGAACGAGCAACCCTGTCGAATGCGACAACCATGCGCAACTGCAAATGCCGCAAGGTAGGTGCACATCAAAAGAAGACAAGGGTTCCCACTGGGAGATGCGCGTGTGCGTGTGTGTGGAGGGGGGGAGGGGGGGAAGGGGGGGGTGGCGGGGGGGGGGTGGGGGGGGGGGGGGCACGCGCTGGGGCGCTCAACGTGGCCCAAGACGGCTCCAAGAGCGCCTCGGAGAGCCCAAGACGAGCTCCAAGATGGCTCAAGATAGCTGAAGATGCCTCAAGATGGCCCCGAAGATGCTCCAAGAGGCCCCAAGACCGCCCCAAGACGGATCCATGATGCCAGATAGCCCCCCAAGGAGGCCTCCAAGATGCCAAAATCATTCCAAAACCTAGAAAAGAAACTTGTGATTGTTGGCTTCTCGCCTTTTCGCTTTCCGATGGCCTTCTCGCTTTTTCGTTGTTTGAAGCGCATAGAATGAAACATGTCGGGCGCAGAAACGGCCGCACTCTGGCACGCAACGCCGCCATGTCCTCAACCTCGAGAACGAAAACCCCTTCAAAGGCGGGAACACAGCAACCCAGATGTTGCCATGGTGAAACGCGGTGAAACATAAAATGTTTAGGGTGCGGCCCTCCCCGCCCTCGCGGGGCGGCCTTGCTTCCTGGGGTGTGGGCGGGGATCGGCGGCGGTGCCGCCCCCCGTGTCGCTTGCGATTTAGAAAGGGAGCTCTTACAATTTCCATTAACAACCATAGTCGCTACTATATCCACTGCGTTTCGCCAAAAACACCCGCACGACCTTGTGACGTAGGGTGCGACACCCCCTCGCGCACGCCACGCTACGCTGCGACGCGTTGCAACGCGACCCCGCAATGCCCTTCAACACCCTGCGACGCAGACACCCGCGGTACCATGCAACTCAATGCAAAACAGCGGCGCGCCGCCATGCGAAGCCATGCAATACTGCGCGCGTGGCTGCGCAGGGCCTTGCAACGCCCTGCAACGACCTTGCAACCCCAACTGCCTCCCGCGTATATATCAATAATGTGCTTCTCCCCTCTCTAAAATATCGGGGGGGGGGGGGGAGAGGGCGCGGGGGGAACGGGGGCCGCGAGTGGGGGGGGGAGGGGCGGCGGAGGGCGGGCTGTGTAGGGCCGTGCGTTCGGTGACATTCGAGGCGCTGGGAAGGACCCATCGAAAACTCCGAGGTGCATTGCGGAAAGCTGCACGGATACACTAAAACAGCACACCAAAACGAGGCCGCAAGGAGGGAGGCCACCCACGGTGAATGGCGGGCCCGAGACAAACCGCACCAAAGACGGCCCACAGTATCATGGGGAGGAGCGGCAACTTGCACATTGCAATCGGGGTCTATGCGAGCCCGCTTGGGGCCCGCTTGCGCCCCTCTCGGTGCCCATTCTGGGCCCTCTTGAAATTTGATTAGTGCCCCTTGGGGCTGCGAGCGCCATCTTCGGGCGGCGGGGGTGGCGGGGGTGGAGGGGGGTAGAGGGGGGGGGGTTTGAGTGGGTGCGGGAGACAGGAGCGGGCGATTGGTGGACGTGGGCGGGACGGGGTTCGGGCGCGGGAAGAGCGCGGGGATGAGGGGTGAGGGGAAGGAGGGCTGCGGGAGGAGGTGACGGGTAGAAGGGCGCGGGGACGGCGAGAGAGCAAGGGAGGTCGATGGAGCAGAAGGGATGCGCACGTAGCGATATGAGGGTCGGCGGGAAGCGAGGCGACGAGGTATGATGGGAGGTGGCGCGGCAGGGGTTGGAAGAAATGGGGGTAAAGGGGGTGACGGCAGGTTCTTGCAACCCGCCCAAGGCCCGAGAGGGCCTTAGATGATCCCACGAAGGCCCCAAGAACGCCTAGAGACCACCTCTGGAAGGGGCTCAGCAAGGCACCGCAAGGGCCCCATGGCCAATGGGGGAACGAGGGGGGGGGGGGGGGGGGATCGCTGTCGGGAAGCATCGGGGGCCGATTGGGGCCTTTTTGGTGCCCGCTTAAGGCGCGTTTCGGGATCTTCATTGGGGCACGCGTGGGCCTATCTTGGCGGCATCGCTGTTACGATGCACGATGGTGCGCTGCATTATGCTGCACGGCCATGATCAACGCACCCCGGCTAAGCATGTTGTCTGGATGGGCTGGCGAGGGCACGCGAAGCGCCGCGACGCCCAAACGCAAGGATGCCCCAAGATGCCCCCCACGAAGCCCCCATGAGGCACTCAAGAGGCTCTAAGAGACCCCCGCGAGGCAGACACACCCACCCAAGACGCCCACAAGATGCCACATGAGGCACCAACACTGCCCCCAAGACGCTTCAAAACTGCTCCCAAGAGACACCCGAGAAGTCCACCCCGAGACCCAAACGAGCATTCAGCAGCCGCCTGGCCCACAACCCAGACGCGGTGGCGGGATGGGCCGCATGCCATTTTATATACGGCAAGGCGGCTTTGCATGCGCAAGGAAAGTTACCGCACACAGTACAGTCTCAATGCATCGATGCCGACTGCCAGCATGCAAGCATCAAAGAGAAACATGATATGTTATAAACCATGGTGCGCTATTGCCTCCTGCAGCCACGTGTAAACTTGCAGCTTCGCTTGTTCCTCCGACCGCATCCTGCCAAACGCCGCTGAATGCGACTTGCTGCCCCTGTATTCGAGGCCATGCGGTAGCTTTGCAACCCAGTAGGGCGAGCGCATCAGCGGCTCGACCAAACAAAATTGACACGTCAGCGGAACGCGGCTGAAATCGTGAGCGCGAGCGCCAACGGCAACGCTGGCAGCTGGCTCGGGTGGAGTGTCTGGCCCTGGAGGGGCTGACACACTTGGTGAAACTGGCGGCTCAGGGCCAGGGCCAGATCCCGCCACTGGCATCGCCAACTCTGGAGAAGCAGGCGGGTCGGGCAACGCAGGCGGGCCAACCCCTAGACAATCGGCAGATTGATCCCAAGGAATGAACACTGGGCCGTCCGAGTTTTCCTCGTCAGAGGTTAGGAGCGTAGGGTGGCGGACCTGCCCCTGGTCACCGTTGGGACTAAAATTGCCCCCAGGCGGCGACTGTCCACACACGCCCTTCACTGGTGACAGGAAGGGGCTCGGCGGAGACGGTGAGGGCGCTCGAGGGCGCTTGCTAGCTTGGCTGCTCACGGGCGGGCTCTTCTTTCGCACTCTCCTCGGCGGGCGAGATGCAACCTTCGCGTCGGCATGCAGCTTCAGCTGCTCGACACCGCGGCCATCCTCTTCCTCGCCCAGCGCCTGCCCCGCGGGGCAAGCCCCGAGTAGATAATCAACCTCCTTGCTGGCCAGTGCAACAAATTCGGGGCGCGCTTCTGCTCGAAGCTGTTCGGTTACAACTCCGTCGTGCAAACCAGGGTCAGAGGCATCGCTGTCTACATCGTCTTGATCACGTGCGTCCCCATCGTCTGGCTGTCTGAGCTTTTCCGCTCTCCTCTGGCACCTTTTCTCGATCAATGCTTTCACTGCTGATATGGCTGTCTGTCTCTCTGGCTCTGTAGCGTCACTGGCATTGACAACCGACGTTGCCACGTCGATGTGCGACGCCCCACTGGGCACCTTTATATCTAGCAAGTGTTTTGCAATGCTTTTGAGCAGCGGTGCAGGCCAGAGCGAAAAATAATTGCGAATTGAGTATCGGAGCACACCAAATGCCTCCCCCACGCGGAAACGAACCCTGGATTCATCGCCTTCTACGTGAAAGCCAAGTTCGACGTCCCAACAGATGAAATAGTCAACCGATGGCGGAGCTGTTACCTTGACCCGCTCAGGGCCGAAACCAAACCTCAGTATGCCTTCGGACTCTTCGACCATCTCCAACAATAACAAGCCCTTCGGCGCCACTTGAAGGATGTAGTAGTAGTTCAGTTCGGAGTCCGACACTATTGTATGAACCTTGCACAACGAGGACAACCACAAAAACTCCCAATGATCACTGTCAACGGATAACAACACTTTGAACAGAAATGCTTGGTTCAATTCGAACTTGCCAGGGCTTGTTGACCTCCATTTAGAACGAGCGTTCACCAGCTCATCAACGTCAAAGGTGAGCAAAGATGTTGCATTCGTGGAGCCTCCAAAAGTATGCTTATCTAGTGTAAGCGAATCTGACATGGACGCGACATCCTCGGGCGACAGGTCAATGTGGGCAGAATGAGGGTACCTGTGCTTCAGAGTAGCGATCCCTAGAGCCATGAGAGATGCGTCGCAGCGGCTCTTGTGGCGAGCCGCCCGCGACTCGTTGTCCCTCGCGTCGTTGAAATACAACTGGGGAGAGACGGGCGTGCAAACCGCAGAGGGCATTGCGCGCGCGTGCGCTTGCGCACAGACGCACTCATTGCAAGAACGACGCAACGGGCCCCTACGGCACCCCACAACGCCACGCATAGATGCATGAGGCAGCCGCGATATGACACGAGTGCCACAATACGTACACCGAGCGTTACAGTGTTGAATCAACATTGGCATGTGACGGCTCAGAAGCTCATAGAACGCACAAGTGTACTCACAACGCTACATGCATGAGAACGCGCACGGCAAGCGTGCGCTCACATAATGCTGCGCCCGCGCTACACGCGTGGAGGATCCATCGCAATAGCAAACCAGAAGTAAAAACAACAGGAGACGCGCCGCCTCCAGCGATAGACTGCTACCCATATGCTCAAATAGAGAACGTATGTATTGCTCCAGGCGGTCAGTCATGCGATACCCACTTGCCTGCAACATATTGAACGGCTCTCGAAAAACAACTGCTTCTCTGATAAACAACGTTTTGGCGAGTTCCGCGTGCACAGGGCTTTGCGAACGCTCTAGGAAAAGCACGAGATCCCACACCTGCTGCGCATGGTCGATCGTCCTCTGCCGCGTTTCGTCGGAATCTGCCAGAGCACCCGCCCACGCCCATGGGAATGTTGAAGGAGTGAGAGAATACCCAACCAGCTGCCTGCAGTGCACAAGTGCCTGCCTGACATGCGTTACCAGGAGTAATTGCAGCTCGCCTGGGTCATCATTAGATGCAACCGCGCCATCTAGTGCAGTGGGGAAAAAATCGACACTCTCTGTCAGCCCGATGTACACGAACGTAGAGCACAGCTGCAACGCGTCAGAAAGCGCAGGCATGACCATGCTTCGCACCCACTCCTGGGAGAAAAGGCACCAAACCGCGAACGCCAAAACAGCGCCCCGTCATCTATTGAACCCTTCGAAAAAAAAGACAAAAAAAAAGACAAAAAAACAACAGCCCACGCCAACTCCGCCACCGTGCCTCGAGGCGCGAAACGGAGTTGCATCCAGGCGTCTGGTGCTCTCTGTCTTGAGTCCTGTGCTCTAGGCTGATGAAGGCTGTGACCCCAAATTTCTACATGCTTGACGCTTCGCGTACCTTCACCAGCACATTTAAAGGAGATGCCCAGGCGAGTTGCCTTGGACTGAGAGTGCTCGTTAAACGCACATCTGCCTCTATGAAACACTACACGAATGCACAACGCTTATACACTACTCTAATACACTACCTGCATACATCACACACATGCACCACACTATTTCACACTGCCCCAATTAGACTACGCTAGTACGCTCCGCTAGTGCACTTCGTTAATGCACTACGCCAGTACGCTACACGAGGACGCTACAATGATACATTACACAACAACTCCCCGCGGATTTGCTATACCGACGTACTACGCCAATTCACTGCATAATACAGCATCAAATGCACTACGTTGTGTTGCACGGTTCCAAGAGGTCTTCAGAGAGCCCAAGATAACCGTGAAGTCACGGGGCTTCCCAAAGGAAACACCAAATATGTCAAAACCAATCAAACACTTGATGGGCATCAATATCAAGTGTCGTCCTACCTTTTCGCTTCCGGTGGCTTCCCGAGACCTCAGGGTTGCCTATAGGTAGCCAAAGCGAGCCCCAAGAGAGGGCCCAGAGAGCCCCAAGACGGTCCCAGTGTCGTGTACTAAATATCGTGTGGTAAGTGTTGCGTATTCAACTTTGCGTTTTCCGTGTCGTGTATTTTGCGTCGGATATTAAGTATGGTGTAACGGTAAAGTATTGGAGGTTGTGTTGGCGTAGTGTATGCGTGCAGTGTATTAGCCTAGTGTATGAATGTAGTGTACTAGTGTAGTGGGCCTTGCGCTGTATTAGTATGGTGTGTTGGTATGGTGTGCCAGAAGAGTGTACCAGTATCAGTATAGAGTCATTCGAGTCGTGCATTCGTTTAGCGCCTTGAGTGGCAACCCGTTTGGTGTAGCAGATTGAGAAGTCTCTCTAGATTGATAAATTTCGGGAAATATATGTAGTGTGGAACATGTTGTGCCATATATTCAGTGTAGCGCATGTCGAGTAGCATCTTACGTGTCGCACATTTGGTGACGTGCATTACATGTAATGTGTTATTAACTCTACGGTACGAAGTCTGATGTATTAACCACCGTATATGAAATATAGTGTATCATTTGTTATGTATAAAGTGTCGCATCCTAAGCATGTTGTGTATTAAAATGCCGTGTGCGAAGTGTCGTTTGCAGCTTGCCGTGTGTAAAGCGTCGCGTTTAAACCGTTGCGTATATTAGATGGTGCGTACTGAACGACGTACACCCATTGCCACATGCGATTCGTCGTGCATTGAGCCTTGCAAAGTTTTGTGTATTAAGTGCAGCGTGTCAAGTTTGGTTGAGTGTTGTGCATGCATACAGCGTCGTGTCTCAAGCCTGGACTATGAGTAAAGCGTCGTGCTGTACAGCTCGTGCATAAGATGTCGCGTATCAGCTGTCGCGCAGGGTCGCGCATAACCGCGCATGAACTGTAGGGTACCAAATGTCGTGAAGTAAGGGTTACACTTTAGTTGCCACGTATTTTCGCGCATTAAGTAATGCGCATGACATGCCGCGCGCTGAATGTAACGTAAAGTGTGCTAGTATGGGGTAACGCATTTGCGCTGTGTATTCGTATGACGTGTCAGCGTCGTGCATCAGCGTAGACGTGTCGCGCGCATTAAAGGTCGCGCGTTAATAATGGCGCAGTAAACATCGGGCATTAATTAAGTGTCACGCAGTGTGGGATAGCGTATCCGCGCGGTGTATTGGTATGATGCATTCGTGTGATTCATGCGTGCGGTGGAATCGTGTAGTGTCGTGTGCTAGTGTCGTGCATGTGTGTAGCGTATGTATTGCATGGGCTGAAAAGTATGTATGTGCCGCGTGTATTATCAAGTTTGTCTGCGTGGTTTAGAACACCCGATGCTTTGGCAAGATAGCCGCTGTAGCATCCCGCGCAGCAGCGCGTCGCGCAACAGACAAACACCACGCGAGGGGGCTCAAGAGGGGCCCGCGATTGCCCTGACGGGGCTCCCTAGAGGAGCCTTGAAATGGCCCCAAGTGGCCCCAGGAGGGCACCAGGACGGCCCCGAGAGGACCTTAAGAGAGCCAGCTTGCCGTCAAGAGGGCGACCTTCGTTCAGAACGAGGCGGTCTTGTCGGGGCCGGGCCGCCCAGAAGCCGCGGGAACGCCCCTAAAAGCCACCAAGCGGGCACCAGGATTTGTCCAGGAGGGCCTTGAGAGGGGCCCGAATAATACCCTTTTGCTGTCAAGAGGGCGGCCGTTGTCCTGGACAGCAGGGGGTTCATCCCGCGGCCCTCTCGGCGCCCCCTGAAGGCTCCTTCAAAGCCCACATTGGCTCCTGAGATGGGGCCCGAAAGGGTCCCGAGGAGATCCCAGGAAGGCCTTAGGACGGCCCCGAAGGGCATCAAGATGGCAGTCTCGATGCCAATATCGCGGCCCTCGTCCTCGACAGCAGGGTGCCCATCTTGGGAACGCCCTTGGAACGGTGCCAAAATATGCACCAAGGTTGGCGTAGAGGGAGGGGGGTGGGGGGAGGGGGTGAGTGGAGCGCCCAGAGCGCCACCTTGTTGCCAATGGCGGTCCTCGGCGTTGGCAGCAGGGGCGCATCTTGGTGCCACTTTGGGAACCTTCCTGGGCCCCCTTAGGAGATTCTTGCGACCCTTTATTACCCCCGCTCTCGGGGCCCTCGAGGCTGCGTCGCAGCCTCGAGAGCACCCCGAGAGGCCGCCAGGGACGCGATACCATCATGACGAGCATGCACCCAGCAAGTTGGTGGGGTGTCAGAGCCATTGCAAGGCGTCGCAAGGCAGTTTCCATGACATTGTCGGATTTCGGATGTATAGACACGGTCGTTTTGCAATGTGATGTTGGTGTCTGCTTTGCGGGGTATTATAGGGTCGGTTTGCACGGTATCGCAGGGCAGCGCAAGGTCCGCGCGAAATGTTTGCATTTATTTCTGCGGGGCATCGCATGGGTTGTTGCGAAACCCAGGGGGGTGCAGGGATAGGTTTAACATGGCTTGGAACATAGAGTACCGAACTCTCTAAACCATACGCCCAGCAGGCTGGTGAACTGTTTCCGCGCGCGCCCGCGCGCTCGCGGGCTCGGCCGCACGGATATTCAAGAGGCCGAATGGCACCGAGAATGGCCGAGAGAAGGGCGGGGCCCACAACCGCCCAGGCCCGAGAGGCCTCCGAGATTGCCCGAGACAGTCTGGGGAGGATTGGGGGTGGTGTTGGTAGTCATGCGGGCTTGGTTTTTTGGGTTTTCTCTCCTATTCTAGTTTTGCCTATTTTTTTATTTTTATTTTTTATTTGTTTGCTTTTTTTTTTTGTATTCTTTTTTTTTCTTTTTTTTCAAAGTCTTTTTTTTTTTTAATTACTATTATCTCTTTAATTGTTTTTCTTTTCCACCAGTCCACAGAAACCCATTATTCTCCCGAAGCTTTCCGAGAAGCCACTGGACAGCTTCCAAAAAGCCATCTAAAGGGCAATGCATGGCACTATCAGTATTCCTCTTTGCGCTGCCTGTCCCACCAGCCCACTGGCTGTAGTGTGTCCTAGGCGCTTCATGTTCTAACTTCCTTCTTTCCCGGCTCGGGAGGTAGCCCCCCCCCCCCCCCCCCCCCCCCCCCCCCCCCCCCCCCCCCCCCCCCCCCCCCCCCCCCCCCCCCCCCCACCCCCCCCCCCCCCCCCCTCACTGCTTCTTGGCGGGCTCCTCCGCGAGGGGTCAGAGCGTCCAACATGGTCCACGCTAGCTTCAAGAGGGCTTTCGCTAGCCCGAAATGTCCTGAGATCGCCCAATATCTACATCAACATGGCTCACGATAGCCTCCAACGCGTACCCAAGAGGCCTTGACACGGCCCCAAGAAGGTGTCAAGTGCTTTCCGAGCCCTCCAAAGACACCCCAAGCGACCAACATGGTTTCAAGGCTTAAGGAAAATCAAAGTGGTTTGCCTTTTCGTTTTTGTTCGCGTCCGATTGGCTCTCGAGGCGTCAAGATGGCTCCAGGGTGGCACAACACAGCCCCAAGAGAGGCCCAAGAGGGCCCCTCGACGACCCCAATAGCGCCCAGGGGTGCCCCAAAAGCGGCCCAAGATGACCCCAATGCGCCTGCGTTTGGTTTCCGACGGGGAGGGGAATGTACGCTAATTTTAAGACCAACCTCTGGGTGAGCAAAGTGTCTCCACACGGCCCCAAGAAGCACCCCAGAACCCTCAAGCGAGCCCCAATAGGGCCCCACGACCCCCCCCCAAAAAAAAAAAAAAAAAAAAAAAAAGAGAGCCTCAAGAGAGCCCCACGAGATCCCCAAGAGAGCCCCAACAGAGCCCCGCGGGGAGCGCGAGAAAATCCGTAATATGGCCCCAAGCGCTCCCCATTAACACCTCGCAAGAATATGCGCCCAAACTTGGATTGCTCATCCTTCTTGTCAGTGTCCTTTTCTTCCGACCTCCTTTCCGCTTCCCCCCTCATCATCACACCCCTCGTGCCGCACACAATCGAAACGCTTGCATCCGCGGCGGCTTCGCGGGATGTGGGGAGGGGGTTGAGCACATGTACGAAGGGACCACCATAGAATAGAACACCTGATCTTACGACGGATTCAAATGGAGAGGGGGTCGAGCGGGACGGCTTGGTGCATTGACTTTCATCTTAAACTTCAATTTGGGGGCCAGTTGTGGCCCTTATTTTTGCTGAATACGGCCGCGCAACTGCATGCGCCCAGCAGTCCCTGATTTACCCGCGCCCGTGCTGGTCGTTTCTAGATGGGTTGGTTGGGGCAAGCGAAGCGTCAAAAAGGTGATGGGGCCCTCGCCTCCTCGAGCTCCCGACGCTCCAAGACGGACCGCGAGGTCATAGAGACCGTGGCAAGGTGACGCAGCATGCCCCTATGCGAACACAGAAGACGGCCCAAGCACCATAACGGCCCAAGAAGCGCCGACGATTGCTCAAGAGAGCCCCAAGGGAACCCCAACAGAGGCCCATGAGTGAGAGGGATCACAAACCAACATGTTGAAACTCCCGTCTCAGAAAGCCCCCAGGACGCCCAAAGGGGCGCCCACGAGACCCCAAGAGGCAATCAAAAAGCCACACACAGCCCAAATTATGTCCCAACATTATGCCCCATGCCTCAAAACTGTCTCCAAGAGGCCCCCGACGGGCTGTTGCAATACGTTAGCGGGCAGCCAAACCCAGACACGGTGGCGGGACAGGCCGAAGGCCGTTAGGTATACAGGATGGCGAGGTAAAGCGCACGCTGACAGGCACGCGAGTGCCAAGGTGAAGGCAGGGAAGAGAATATGCGTGGGGCTGAGACAAAAGAAGTGCGGGGGGGAGGGTATCGCGACCGCAATGCTTCAGTCAAAGCGAGAACCCAACGCAGAAGGGTCGGCAATGGCTTGGCGCTGTGTAGAGCAGAGCAGCTCCACATGTATTCGGATGGCGAAACGCTACGCGGTCCTGGACAGAAGGGGGCATTGCCGAGAGGAGTGCCGACGACCCGATCAGACGAGCTTAGCGATATAAAAATGCCCTCGGTAGACCTGATAATGGAGCAGGGAGCGGCGGGGGGTAAGGTAATGCCGCGTCGCGAAGCGCAGAGTGTAATGAATGGACGTGGGTCGGAGTAGCGCCACACAGAATAAAGCGGACAGAGGGAGGCCCAACACATAATCCATTTACGCAGCGATGTACATATATGAGGGTGTATACACACGCGTCAAGGTCGACGGCACTTGAGTCGGCATCACTCGTTGCGCTGTACCTCCTGTGAGTGATAATGCAAGGCCTCTGGGCGCAGGCGGTCTCAAGCGTTGGACATCCAAGCCCCGTGCTTCCCCTTCGGGGAAAGGCGCGCCCCGCCCCCCTCCCCCCTCCCGACCCCCTCCCCTGGCTCTGGGCGGGGTGCCCCGCTATCGACCAGAGCGCCCTAGATGGCCCAAGGTGGCTCCAAGAGGGCCTAGAAGAGACCGCGATGACCTCCAAGATGGCTCAAGATAGCGCAAAATCGTCCAATGTGGCTCCTGTTACGCACCAAAATGCACCAAGACCGCCCAAAGACGACTAAGACGACACCCAGATCCCCCATCCATCCAGACTTCATCACCTGTCGGCTATGCATTATTTCACTCGGCTTGGTTGTCCCCTTCTTTGCGCCAGCGTCCCCGTGATTACTTCAACTCGCTTGGGCGTCGTTTCTGGATGAGCTGGCGGGGATGCATGCGCGAAGCGCCACGGCGAACACGCAGGTCGATCTCGCGGGAACCCTTGTAGGCCAACATTGCGATTTAAAGCCCGTCTCCTGAAGGTCCGACCACAGGACGTGAAACCGCAGAGTGCGCCCTGGCTTCAAATGATGCTCGATAAACTCTTTGTGGTGGGTGCGAATCCTTCGGAACGTCTCAAGCTGGGAACGGAGCATATTTTGGTTAAAGCTGGACATAGGTATTGTCAACACAGTCTGCTTGAAACAAAATTCTTTGCGCGAGTCATCGCCGTCCCTGTCTGGTGTGTCGACGGAGCTCCTCTTGGCTATTACCCAGGGGTCCACCCCAGCAATATAGAACTGCATTATCAAGGCTGCGAGAAGAGTGTGCCACATTTTGTCGAGGTGCAAATCTGCGTCCCATGTTGTCCACCACCTTCGCGTTTCCACTCGTTGTCCTGCGCCCGATGCTGAAAATGACTGCAACAATCTAGTCATCACCTTATTGTCGTGCAGAGCTTCATCGACGCTCAAGCCATGATCCCTAGCGATGGCGGGCGCAAAATCATGTATAATTGGATGGCGTAGGCCCAGCTTCTGCACCAGAGCGATCGTTTCCTTTGCCTCTCGCCAAAATCTGCTTGAGCCGTATGGCGCACGCCTGTATTTGTGCACCAGAAGCACGTCCATTGCAGCTTGGATGCCCTGCTTGACCCCTCGCATGCTGTGCACGTACAAATTACTGATCCGATGGGGTGGATCTCGGAAAAACATGCAGCGCATGCCACAATACACTAGCCACCACCACAAACTATACCCAGTTGACCCCTCGTCCGCCAAGAAGACAAGAGAACGGACTGCCCCCTTGCCAACTTCCCATAGAGCTGGGTCCAGCACCCACGTGGACTGTCCTGTGCGCGCGTCCCAATTGTAGAACTGGCGTGCATTGTCGTCCCACGCGCGCAACGTGCGCGGTCGCGGAAGATCTCGACACAACGGGACCCATACGCGAGCGTCCTCATAGGGGAACACTTGGAACATTGCCGACACAACAGCGCAACACAACACTTGTGTAGCCATCCCAGCAGGTTTTTTCAACGACTTTCCACGAGTTCCTTGTTTTTGCACAGCTTTGCTGAGGTTTGCGACCGCTTGAGAAACGTCAAGCGTAGCTGTTTGATCTGGTAACACCTGCAGCGGGAGAGCACTGAACACGCCGTTGCTATGAGACTGGATGGCAAGGACTTCTCTGCACGCAACCCTGGACGCATCAAACGCAACGATGTCAGACGTGACGGCGGCGTTATCCCGCAATGTCGCTTCCACTGCGGCCTTGTGGTGTAGCCTAGACTTGAGCAAATACATCATGACCATCTTTCTCACCACCATCCTTTGGTAAAATCTGTAATGGTCGCGGTACGCAACTTCCTGTACACAGCACTACCCGACGCCATTGCTTGACAATGAAAGGACAGCGGGCGCAAGCAAGAACGAGCGGTGGCATGCATGCGCTATGCTCATTGCGCGATGCTCCTGCACGCACCACACTCTATAGAACAATGCACGCACACACGCAAACTTTGGCACTACACCTGCGTTGCGTTGCATGGGCCACCGACGACGCCACAGCAACAATAAACGCACTTGCTAGCTGTCAGCTGCACCAAAATCAGCACCACGAAGACTCTTGCAGATAATGCGAGGGCGGCCCCGACAGTCAACTGCAGATGCAAGGCCCCGACCCCTGCCCCCTTACTATTGTGCCACCTACTATTACGACTACTACGATTGCACCAGTAACGATTCCATTGTCTATCAGTTCCTACTCCATTTGACGCGTTGCTATTATGATGTTGTGTTGCACTACCCTGCTCTAGTTTACCCAGCGCTCCGCGTCTCGACTCTGTGCCGCGCTGGTTTAACGCGATCGAACCTAGTTGTTCTGCAATCCAAGCTGCACTGCGCCAGTTAACACACATCTATCTAGCTTCATCTACGCTACTCGACACGACTCGATTAGTCAATAAGTTATTTCATTACAAATGTTATAGTCATCTTTGTTTGTTGCGCAATTCGAAGCGACGATATTCTACTCTTGTTTACAATGGCGTATAGTGTACATCACCACTACTACCACCACCGTTGCCATATTCTATCTGCACAGTCATCCTACCCCTGTCATGCTCGAACACACACCACTCTGCGACACTCTAGGTTGTACTAGTCGGGTATGCAATATGCCTTGGTGTGCCCCATGCTACACTACACCGATGGATGCTAATGCCGATGCGGCAATGTGCGTGTGACTGGCATGTTGCTGTTAATATGCGCCTCTCCGAGCCGCGGTACACTGATCGCGGTCGCCTTTACGCTGTCACATGTCTTTATTTAGCCTTCTGCCACGGGCCCGCCTGAGGCCTCACTGGAAAACACCATCGTAGTCAAGATAACCATGAATCAATGCAAAAACTGCGTGGGCAAACTAGGGGACAATGCAACGCACACGTAAAGCAATGTGCACCTACATAAACCACATCGGGAACTTGCAAGTGAGCGTCAATACGCCAAGGTGAACATGGCCGCGCAACGCCAGACCCGAGACATTCCTGTGATCGCACGCAGTGGGGCAGTGTTGCTAAGAGTGGGCTGGGCCTCTATAGGCCAGCCTATTCGGAGCACAACGGGAGAACGCCACTGTTCTGACATGTCGGCGCCAATTGCGTGCGCCAATCGCCGCAGTCAGCGGCTGGCCCGATCACGCGGATCAAGCGCCGAAGAACGACATGAAACGCGCGACATCACAATTATGTCCGACAGTTGCCAAGCACTGGAGGCGCATACTCATGTCAACCCCCGCGCCCGTTGAATTGCTTCCCCATTGCGATGCCAACTCATCTGGTCGCCCGTCATACCTCCCTTCCCCGCCCATCACCCCGCAGGTCCTGGAACAAAATATCCTCGGACCTGCTGTAACCAGTGCGTCTGACTAGAAAACGATTCACCGTCACCAAGAACTTATCGCCCCCCCGCGCGGCAGCTTGAACGTTGAATGCTGAATCACAATCACGGGGAAGGCGGATAGCAGGCAACTCAGAGGATAAGGTACCACCCCAACTACTTGCATCAACCATCTTAGCAATTGCTGAAATCCAAGTTTTGCACACCCTCATGGCAGCAACTCCGCTGTTACTGGCGCGCATCACTGCAAACAGCACGCAATGGAACGGAACGTGCCGAACTGCGTCCAGGCGGGGCAACTCAATTCCAAGATCATGCCACGATGCAGCACGCCCCACATACGCAAGCACAACCAGAACAGACCCTGAATCCATGTGGCGCCCGTGCACTGGCAGCCAGATGCCGTCGCCTAAGTATATTGTAAACGCCCCAGGAAGCACGTTGTCTAGCTGCTGCAGAATAAGAAGACGCCCTAACTAGAGAGAGGACTCTCGACTTCCACTGCAGGATCCACGACAGAAGGCCTAGGAAATACAGCACCGAGCACATAAACATCCTGAAGAGCGGGCGACGGCCATTGCTGCATGTGCCCGTGATTGGTTCAGCGGCAGAGCCAGATTGCACTAAGCTTCTCAAAGGCTTGTGCAAGTGAGATGGTGGAACCCCCAAGCCTTCTAGAAACTGCCACATATGTACGTTATTGTTGTTAACCATGAGCGCTAGCGACCCCGTGTCAGGCAGACCGCCACTCATTCCTTACGAAGTGAGCGCAGGTTTGCAGGCTGGCTGGGCGGCGGTGTTGCGTTTGTGGGCAAGTTTGGCTAGATAGGTGGCTATGCTGGCTGGGTTGGTTGGGCTGGCTGGTTGGGCTGGCTGGGACAGTTGGGTTTGACCAGCGCGCTCTCCCGTTTCGCCCCCCGACGCGCGCATTATTTTGTTAAATCACGTCGGCGCGTTTGGGCTATAGCTACTACTCGGTGAAACGTGGATGCGCGACCAAATGAACAAGCGCAAAGGGGAAGGGGGGGAAGGGGGGTCGGAATCTGTCTCGACAGAGCCACTGTCTATATGCCACAAAGCCGTGATAGAGATGACGTGTTCATATTCGCATTGGTTGGCCAAGCCCGCGCCTAGTTTAGCAATCGGCAGTGGGAACGTATGATGGCGCGAGCTCTCAGACTGAATCCACTCAACGTCCATGTTCCACCATCGCCAAGAATAAGAAAACGCGTCGGGTGCGCAGCGTTCAACAAGCTTACTGTCAATCTCAAACGTGCGGTTCACATCTACTGGCAGCCGCGGTCGAATCCCACGAGCCTTTTGGCCCGAAGTGGCGTGCAGCGTTGTTTCTTTAAGCAGCCGCCTCACCACCCAAATTATGCAACGAGGTTGTCCCCCCCCCTTCCCCATATTCTTCACCTACCCACGCCCCTGGGGAAATTACATTGCCTAGGGCTGTCTCAGCTACGCACCCAGAACAATGCGTGACCGCGCGCCCAAACCAACTACAAACAACGCGGATATGGGCCCTGGATGAGTTGGCGAAAGCACGCGAAGCGTTCCGAAGTGGAAACGGCACCCTGTCTCTGAGCACATCAACAATATCCTACAAAG
>CAUYUJ010018363.1:155000-206941 GCA_963575745.1 Prorocentrum cordatum | reverse complement strand
CCTATGCCTGCCTAGGCCACCTTCCCGGGCCCAGGCAGCATCAGGACGCTGCGGGCCACCCTGGTGGCCAGGCCCCGCTGGGCCCATCCTCGGCGGGGACCAGACAAAGGAGCAGAAAGAACGCCACAGATGCTGCTCGCCCGGACCAGCCAGTCTGTCTGCAGCTTGAAGCGGGTTCGTGGGAACGGAGCCCACCACTCCGATCTGCGTATACTCCTGATTAGCGTTTCGCAGAGAGGGTTTGAATAGTCACACCAGGGGGACGTGGAGACCCCCATAGACCGCGCGGTCCGGCAGCTATTTCGCCCTAGATGCCCCCAAATGCAATGCAGGAATCGTGCTCTCGCCTCCATGCTGGCTACACGCTTGGTCCCTCGGGGGAGCGGAGAGACTGAGGATGCCCAGTCCGGCAGCCGCTTCGCCGTAGACTTCCAAACAGTTGAATCAGGAATCGTGCTCTCGTCTCACGGCTACATGTGTGGTCCGGACGGAAATGGAACGTCATAGAATGCAGTGCGTGCGCTTCCCCATCTTACTTTTGAAGCGGTGGACACTTACCAGATCAACAGTTCATAGTGAAACATGCTGTCTAGGCATATGTTGATAGAGCATACGTTCGACTACCATGTCGTGCACCGCATGACTTGCAGCCACATCGTACCTTAACACATGCTAGATTAGCACAGTATGGCATACAAGGCGTTACGCACATGCGCCTTGCTTTCACATATGTGCATGACCATGTACCTAAACACATGCTGTCTCGCACTACCGCATGTCAAGCCATGTGCTACACACACTCCTGCCTGCCACTTCGTTGGGGCCCCTACCCATCCCCAGCGCGGCGGCGGCGGGAGAGTCCTGCGTGCTGGACTTCTGCACGGCCGCGGCAAGGGTGTGGCGCAGACCGGCGAGCATCGGGTTCCCGCAGCCTGCGCGAGGAGCCGCGAGCGCGCCGCCCCGCGGGGAGGGGCAGCGCAGGGGGCGGGGGGGGGGCACATGGAGGTCCAGCACGAGCGGACGAGGACCTGCTTAATGCTCCTCCGTTCGCACCTCACGACCTGAGCCCCGAGGAAAAACGAGAGAAGGATGTGGTGGAGGGCGGCGCGGCGTGGGGGGCGGGGAGAGGCAGCAGAGGCAAGCGCACTAATCCTCATGCCCCTCTGTCTCGCCTCACCCCTCCCTGAGGTCCGACGTTGCAAAAAGAATGCAACATCTCACAAAATCACGCCCGGACCCCCCGACCCCACCGAGCCAGATCGATATGTGAGGGTCCTGGGCCCCGAAAAAGAGCGAAAACGCCAGTTGTGAGGAAAAAATGCAACGCCAGGATCTCAGGGCTTGCTCTGTCCGATCGTCGCCTCTCTCTATCCCTCTCTTTCTCTCTCTTTCTCTCTCCCTTCCCTCCCTGAGGCCCCCACCCGCAGCCCAGGCACGGGCCCGCCTCCAGCCATGGCCTGGGCGAGCCTCTCCCCCGGCCCCGCGCCCAGGAGAGCCGGCGGCCCTCAGAATCGCGCCCCCCGCCCGCGGGCGCGCGATTCTGAACCACGAACGGCGAGGGCGTCCTCCCTTCCTCCTCTCCTCCTCTCCTCCCATCTCCATTCTCCTCGTCGTCCTCGTCCTCCTTCTCCTCCTCCTCCACTCGAATACCACCTCGGGTCAAGCCAGTTTTGCTTCAAATCAGCGGCTTGCCTTGGATGTTCCCAGGGGCTGTACCGCTGTGTGTGCCTACTTGAGAGCCGTAACGGATGTGTTCTTCGTGGTGGTGGTGGTGGTGTGTTCCTCGTGCTGATGTTCTTGATCTTTTGCTGATGTTCTGGCCAAGGTCTTTTTCGTTGGCGTGTACGTCTCTGGTATCGCTGCGAACGGCAGTCCTCATGGTAGTCATGCGTGTCGCCTGCATTTTCTGTTTCGACGGCGAGCTGAGCCGCGTGCACATGGGATACATGCGGGTCTTGCGGCACACCGGCGTGCGGCTGCGGTGGCGGAGCACGGTATCGTTCCCCAAAACTTGTTTGCCCTTAGGGGTTCTCACTTCTGCTCTAAGGAACTGGGCTGGTTGGGCGATCTGGCGGCTGTCGTCGCCGTCGCCGCCCCGTCGCCGCCTCGTCGCCGCCCATCGTCTGGGCCGGTTGGGCGGTCTGGCGGCTATGTCGTCGCGGTCACCGCCCCGTCGTCCCCGTCGCCGCCCGTCGCCTGGGCCAGTTGGGCGGTCTGGCGGCTATTTCGTCTCCGTCGCCGCCCCATTCCATATGATTTTGCCCCATCGTCCATCCTAAATATGAGTTCATACTATCCCAGCCAGGCCGGTATCACTCCCCCCCGCCGTCCTCTGCGAAAAAAAATTGTGCGCGCACTCTCGTTTATCAAAAAAACATAAGTTTTCAAAAATCCCTTGCAAAACACGGGACGATGTGCACACGCGCGCGTCGTCGCGCGCGCATGTCGAAATCCTTCGAAAACCTTCGGTTTCGGAAAATCGAGTTTCCAAAAAAACACATACAAAAACACATGGTTTCGCAACACTGATTTCCTACAAAATATTACGCGCGCGCCCTGGCGAAGTCTTAAGAAAACCATCGGCTTGTCAAGATTTTCAAAAACCAAAACTACCAAACGGGCTTCGCGCGCGCATGTCCAGTTGTTTCGCACGCCCTTGCGTGCGTGCCGTCGCGAGACTCCTTTGCAAAAAACAAGACGAAGTGCAGACGCGCGCGTCGTCGCGCGCGCATGCCGAAATCCTTCAAAACCCATCGGTTTCGGAAGGATCTCAAAATCGTGTGTACAAAGAAAAGGTTTCGCAACACGGATTTCCAACAAAAGCATGCGCGCGCGTCGTTGCGTCGTCGTCGTCGTCGCCGTCCTCCCTCCTCCCTCGTTGTCGTCGTCGTCGCCGTCGTCGTCCGCTGTGGGCCCCGACTCGCGGAGTGGAGGCAAGGCAGGATCATCCATAGCGGGGCTGCGTGAGCTCGCTAGTGGACCGCCTCAGTGGTCGGGGGAGGTGCATGCTCGGGTGGGGGACGGGCTCGTGGAAAGGCCCTCGACGACATGTTCGAGGCCTACCTCGAGGCGCGTGGCGAGGACGAGGAAGCCCCCACGCCTGCGCAGCCTGACCCACCTCACATCCCTTCGGCGGCTCGTGAGGAGCTTGCCGAGAGTTGGGAGGACGTTCGGGAGGCGTGCTACAACTTCAACAGTCAGCCCCATCCGTGTTGCCAGAGTCGTGGCGTGGAGCGCCCAGCACGACAATCGGTCTGGATGTGTTTGCAGTGCCTGTGGGGTCTGCTTTCTCGAGGCACACAAGTCGAAGCGGGCCCCTCTCAGGCCGTGCCTACGTGAGCACGCTGGTGCTGGGCTCGGCGAGCAGCTCAGTCGCCTGAAGGCGCTGAAATATCGCCGCACAAGCAAAGGTCTAGAGGACCTGCACCTCGAACGCCCCCAAGGGGTGTCATTCGAGGTGCGCCTGCGAATGGCTTCCATCTTCAGTTCCAGCGTGGAGGCCAAGGAAGGCAATGCGTTGGGTGGAGCAGGGGCGGGGGTGGGAGGCCCTTCCCCTCTGCCGTGACACCCGAGCTGACGCGCTGGGGGATGTTGGCCTGGTCGAGGCCGCGCTCCCCTCGGTACGGGCCCGCGGAGAGCACCTCTGCGCGAATAGCACGGAGGAGGCCGTGACCGACTGTGGCGGCGCCTCCGACTCGGAGGCAGAGTGGGGCGAGACATGCCCCGAACCTGGCTTCAGGCCGCTGTCCTGCCTACCCACAGCATTATTATCGCCCCTCCTCCCTCCTCCGCCTCATCATCCTCCTACGCCGCTGCCTCCTGCTCAAGTTCCTCCCTCACCCTCATTTTCCTTACAGATACCCCCCCGTATCGCACCCCCAGACGTGTCGGTATAATGGCACTGGCGCTTCGCGCACGATACGTCCTCACCCTGTATGAACATGAAGCTTGAAACTTGCAACAGCCACATGGGTGGAGGATGGTGGTTTTCGAAATGGGTTCTTGCGTTCGCGCCGCACACATTCGTCTTAAAAGCCTCAACAGCTACAAGGATGGAGGGGCGGTTTTCAAAATGGGGCTCTCACCCTAGCGCCGCGCATATTCGCCTTCAAAGCTCCGAACAGCAGCCAGATGGGAGGGCGGGTCCTTTTCAAAATAGGGCGAACGACTTAGCGCTGCGAACATTCGTCGTCCAAGCTTGCACCAGCTCCTGTGAGCGGTGGAGGTCCGCCCCTTCTCAAAACAGAGATCTTGCCTTAGCGCCGCGCGCATTCACTGTAAAGCTTGCAGTAGATAAGATGATTGAGGACGGCGTCTTTTCAATATGCGGGCCTCGCTTGAGACTTCCTCTTATTGAAAATTCTTCAAGCCAGTGGACGATTAATTGTGCCTGTGTGTTTTTTCTCCTCCTGACCATTTCGCATTCCTTGTAGTCCGGTAGATGAATACAAATTCTTCTTCAAGCCAGGACTGTCGCCCGATTTGCAGCCACATAGGGCGCTGGTCTTTCAAGGGGTCGATTCTCGTACTGACAAGGAGGGCTCGTAGTGATTTGTGAAGGGGGCGACGGGAGGGGAGGGTAAACTGCAACATCGCTGATGCATCCTGTTTACTCTACTCCCTCTCCACCTCCACCTCGTCACTCCTCCATCCTCCCTCATCTCCCCTCGCTGCGCGCCCTGGAGAAGCAGGATGCGAGGCAGGGGCTGAATGGGCGAAGGATCTGGACGCATCTGCGGCGCGCTTCTGGGCCGGATCCCGCCAGGAAGCGCCTGCCCCCAGGCGAGGGCGAGCCAGAGAGGCTCGGAAGAGTGTGCGGGCGTGCAGGCTCCTCGCCGTCCCCCTTCCTCCCGTCTCTCCCCCTTCGGGCCCCTCCTCCTCCTCCGCTTCCCCCCCCTCCTCCATCCCTTTTCCTTATAAGTGGCTCCTCCCTGTCGCACCCCCAGACGTGTCAGTAGGGTGGGCCGGGCGTTTCGCGTGAGACTTCCTCGCCATTTCTGACCCTCAGGCTTGAAATTCGCAACAGTTTCACGGATGAAGGGCGGGTGATTTTCAAAATGTGGCTCTCGCATTAGCGCCGCGCAAATTCGTCGTAAAACTCTGCAGCAGTTTTCGGATGGAGGGCGGTTCCTTTTCAAAATGTGGCTCTCGCCATAGCGTCGCGCACATCTGTCTTCAAAACTTCCAACAGTTTCACGGATAGAGGGCGGCTCATTTTCCCAATGCGGCTCTCGCCTCAGCGCCGCGCACATTCGCTTCAAAAGTTTACAAGAATGTTGAAATTTTCGTGTGGTCGAAGTCCCACGAAGGCTTCCAGAGAGCCCCCCCAAAAAAGACCATGAAAAATGAAACATCGACTCGAACCCCGATCCTCGATCCTCCTCCTCTTCCTCCTCTGCCTCCTCCTCCTCCTCATCCTCCTCCTTCTCTGTTTCCCCCTCGCTCTTCGTCGTTTTTCCCCCGCACCACCCTGAAACCTGCATGAGCCTCCCAGAACCACCCCCCCTCTTCCCTCGGCCCACCTCCTCAAACGCTCCAGCCAGAGGAGAATCGAGCAACAGCGTAATCGACTCGAAGGGGACCCCGTTCCTGTAATCCCTTCCCCACGAGAGAGGGTAGGTCCCGAGGGAGGGTGAGAGGGAGGAGAAGATCCCGCGGGGTCCCTGGAAGCGTCCTGCGAATCGTGACCCCCCCCCTCCCCCTTCTCCGACCGAGAACGCCCAAGAGAGCCCCAGGAACACCCCAAGAGAGGCCGAAGAGGGGGAAAACCAACCCACATTTCAAGCTCCCCACTCCAAGAGGCTACCAGGAGGTCCCGAAATCGCCAATGTTTTTTCGCCTGCTCCACTTCCAGGCTTCATACACTCCACGTCGGCCCCAGTTGCCTCCGAGAGCTCCCCAGAACGGCCCAAGTACACGCCAGAATGGCCTGGGAAGGCCCCAAGACGGCCCAAAGGCCCCCCAGGACAGCCCAAGAGGGCCGGGGAAAGCCCCAACAAGGACTCGCGATCGTCGTCGCCGTCGCCGTCGTCGTCGTCGTCGTTCATCGTCCCCCTTCAGGGTCAGCGCAATCGGCCGTAAGGCCTTCGCAATTCGTATGGTCGAAGTCCCACGAACCGTGCTCTAGCACGACTTGGGGTTGTGAGGACGCAACAGTCACACTGATTCGCAGTGCTGCGGTCCCAGAGACGGCGTTCTGGCAGGATCTCAATAATGATTAGGACGCAATAGTCAAGTTGATCCGCGGCGTTGACGTCGCCGCTGGAACGGTGTTTGGCACGATTGAAGATTCTCAATCAAAATGTTTTCTTTAATGGGCCACTTCCCGCCATGAAAACTACTTCTTTTTGGAACTCATGCAGAGGCAACTTGGAGGAGGGCTTATTGCAATATCGTCGATGCGCATTCGGCTTGCACTGGCCCTCCTCCTCCTCCTCCTCCTCCTCCTCCTCCTCCTCCCCCTCCTCCTCCTCATCCTCCTCCTCATCCTCATCCTCATCCTCGTCCTCTCTTCTGCGGCACTCCTCGCTGCCGCTGTCCAGTCCTCGTCGGCGTCTTCGACGCTGCCGTCGTCGCGGGCGACGCCGCCGCCGCCGCCGCTCTGGCCCTCGAGCTCCTGGGGGGCCGCCGGAGGTCCTCGGAGGCCTCCGGGGCCACCGGAGGGTTCCCCTGGGTTCCCTCCTCCCCCCTCCTCCTCCTCGTCCTCCTCCTCCTCCTCCTCCTCCTCCTCCTCCTCCTCCTCTTCCTCCTCCTCCTCCTCAGGGGCGTCTGGTGCACTCTGGGGCTCTGAAGGACTTCGGTGGCCCCCGAAGCTCCCTGGGGTCCTCCTCAGTCCCTTCCGCCCCTGGGAGGCCCGAGAGCTCTTGGAGGCCATGCCCTCGGAGGCCTCTGGGGCCGCGGACGAGGCTGTCCCCCGGGGCGTTCCTGGAGGCCTCAAGGTGTGCCGGAGGCCTCCGCGAATCCTCAGAGGCTCCCGGAGGTCCTCGGAGTCCTCGTCGCTCCTCGGCGGCCCTCGCTGGGGTCGGAGGCCCCAGGGGGCGCCTGCCGGACGACCTCCCCCTCCGTAGGCCCTGGAAGCTTCCGGTGGCACCTGGAGGCCTCTGGAGGGCTTCGGTGCCACCCGCCCGGCCTGCGCGCGGAGAGCCGCCCTTTGCCCTGTTCGCCGGCGAGCTCCCTCAGAGCTGCTCGAGCAGGCGGTGCGGCGAGCGGCGCCGGCCCCGTGCGGACGGCGGGGTGGGGCCTGCGCGGAGAGGGCGCCTGCCCAGGCCTCCGGCCGAGCGCCATCTGCCACTCTGGGCGACTCCCGCGGCCCGCGCTGGGGCGGGGACGAACAGCAGCAGCAGCAGCAGCAGCAGCAGGAACTGGACCGGAAGGAACGGGAGGCACAGGAGGATCGGGGGAAGGCGGAGGGGAAATGATGGGGGTGGCCACAATGAAGCGAGCCTCGGATCCAGAAACGTGGCCCGCGCTGGGGAGAGAGCGCCATTCTGAACGACGGGAGCAACGCGCCGATCCGAAAACGAGGCCCCCGCTGCAGCGGGAGCACCATTCTGAAACACCGAAATCACTTGAATTGTAAAAAATAGAAAATAAGAAGTGTTGAAATCCTGCGCGTATAAAAACAGCATGCAGAGGAGGCGGGAGATCTTCAGGACATCTTCAGGGGAGGAGGGAGAAGAGAATGCATAATGTTAAATTGTGGAGGGCGGAAAGGGGCAGGAGGGAAAAGAGAGAAGGGGAGGAGGGTGGAGGGTGGGGAGAGAGTAGATGCTGCGAGAGGGGGGGCGGAAGGCCGAAGAGGTGAGGGGGAGGGAGGGGGAGGAGGCCAGAGCACGCTGAGCACAACGGCGAGAGAGATGCCTCCGCTGCAGGCGTCCATGCCACAGGGCCGCCACCTGGTGTGGAAAAGCGGAGCACCGAATCGCGCCGCCAGCAGGGCGCGAGGATTAGAAAATGTGGCTGAATGAAAGACCCTGGGGAACGACTGCTGCTGGCAGCAGCTGTTGCAGGACGCTGAGCCTAGATCGGCGAATGTGTGGTCTGACAGCCCCTGCCTACTGCGCCCCCCGATGCTCGAAAAGCCTCCGCGAGCCACGCCTTGTTGAACCACCATGGATCGTCGCCGGAGGAGGGACCCATGAGAAGTCGCTTGCAAAGATCAGCCAAGTCCAATTTTTGCCAAAACAGATCAGCCTCTCCGTCCGTCCACATCCCCACGGGTCAGTGACGCAGATCATTCGCGCACCACGCGCAAAGCAATGCCTCCAAACCGAGGCAGATACGCATGATCGCGCTGCACATCTGTGTTACTGGCTTAGCCTGTAACAGGGCTTGGCGACTTGTCTTGTGAAGCCACCAAACCGTCACAGCCCTGAAGTCAAATTACACTCAGCCAAATACCTCACGCAAGCGGTTTTAAGACGGGTCGGTCCCACAGGAGGGTCCGAGAGGTTTAAGATTCCTCGTCTATACCAAGCATTCTACACTGGAACGAGGGGCGCTGAACCTCACAAAAACTGGCAACCTGCAGTGGGTGGTACGCCTGAAGCTCGGGCAGGCAGAGAAGGACCAGCGCAAACCCAGGAGGCAACAACGATGCTGCAGTACACCCTCCTGTCCAAACCTCCACTCCTCATGTTCCTGCGTACAAGACATCCCTTCGAGTGCGGGAAGGGCCCACCCTGGATGACGAGCGCCCAGTGGTCGTCCTGACACTCGAGAGACCCCGTGTTGTAAAGGATCCGCCACCCTATCCTTCCAGCGGGAACAAAAAGGCAGAAGCAAGATGCTCAAGCTCAAGGAGGTGCCCAGCGATAGCTCCGCTTTGAAAAGGACCCGCCCTCCATCCGTGCGTGTAAGCGTTGCACCATTACATATTATGGTCAAAGAGAGCACGAGTCTCAAGCGAGAGCTCCATCTTGAAAATGAGCCACACGCCACCCGCGCAACTAGTTCCACAAGTTGGAGCAGTCTCAAGCGAGAGCCACATTTTCATAACGAAGCAGCCCTCCGTCCTGGCCTGTAGCTGTTGTACAACTTGTAACCCGCCGCGCGAGGCGCTAAGGCCAGAGCCTCGTTTTCAAGAACACCGGCCCTCCATCGTTGCAGCTGTAGCGAGCTTGGAGAGCCCACGTCCGCGGCGCAACGGCGAGAGCTCCATTCTGAAAATCACCGGCCCCCCATCCGCGTGACTCCTGGTTCCCTGAAAACCCTCAGGAGAAGAAGCTGCAGAGAACTCTCTGGCGAGACACCCCAGTCCAGCGTGCGGGCACGCCTGGTGGTGCGACACGGGGGGGGGGCGGCGGGGTTCCCCCCGAGGCGGGGGAGGCGGGGGGCCTCTCGGCGCTGCCTCAGGCCCGGAGGAAGGGGAGGGCAGGGTGGGGAAGGAGGGAGGGAGGAGGAACGGAGGCAGGGAGGGAGGGAGGGAGGGAGGGGAGGGGAGGGAGGAGAGGAAGATTAGGAACACAAGGGGAGGAGGAGGAGGAGGAGGAGGAGGAGGAGGAGGAGAAGGAGGTGGAGGAGGAGGAGTGGATGGAGGGCTTTCTGGACGCCTGCCCCCCTCGCCTTTTCCCCGACCAAGATCCGCTCCAGACGGACCACCCAACGCCTCCAAGGGTCCATCCTGGCCCGTGCTCCCGACCGCGACCGGGTGTGGCCACGCGGGGGATCCCGGGCGCCCTCCGAAACGAGAGAGGAGGTGCAGCAACAGCAGGAAAAGCACGGCTCGCCTCGGGCCCGAGGCGGGAGCCGAGATGGCCGTGCCAGCTCGGGCTCAGCAGGGCGCCTTGCAGAGCGCCTCGGCCTTATGGCGAGCGCTGGCCCTTGACCAACCGCCGAAGGAAACTGGCAAGCCAGACACACTGAGGCGAGGGGGGTCCGTGAGCGACGACGACGACGACGAAAGCTGATACTTCGAATACGACTACGACGCGGCTGTGAGGAAGTGGTCCGGTGAGAGCTTCAGCGTGAAGAAATTAGTAACATGCCATAGCGAGCAGGCCCTTGCACGCAAGCACCGGCAATCGATAGCAACCCATGGCAAGCAACCAGTCGAGAGCAAACAAGCAATACTAATTGAAGCAAAAGCGATTACTATGGCCAGCAAGCACGTTATAGTGAAAACCAAAACCAAAGAACACACAACCAGCTACAGGCATGCAAAAAGAAGCAGCAATAGCAAGCGAGTAAGTAGTCCAAGGAGGCACTAGCAAGCAGGATACTGGGAGCGCACGAGCAGGACATCACACAAGCCAGCAACAACAAGAAACTAAGAGCACGCAAGCATCAACAAACAAGCAACCAGCAAGAAAGCACTCGGGACAGCAAACAAGGGCAAACAATGGCAATGCCATCACCAAAACTTTCGTCGGGACTAGATACCTGCACGAGTCTTCCTGTTCCCGCAGATGGCGCTCCCAGAAGGGCGTCCCGCAGAGTCCGACTCAGATGTGTGGTCCGACGGTGGTCTCAGACGGGTGCTCCGAGAAGTCCCTTTGATCATACCAGTGGCCCGAACAGAGCACCTAATGATGGTCCCAAGTGGGTGTTCTATGAAGCGCATTTCAGGCGGTGATTCCGACAGTGGCTCTGGTGAGAGTTCCAGACGCCACATGTTCTGCGAGGACCCTGTCAAGCTGGTTGACGTCGTGACAAGAACATTTTGGAGCGTCAGCCTGGACGGCAATCCTGAAATGGCGCCGTCACCATGGCACCAGAGAAGGGAGCATGGGGTACCGTGACAGCCGAGCTGTTCAGAGAAAGACTAGGACAGGAATCCCCGGTAAGTTTGACCGTGGCAGGCGACCGCCTTTACAATCCAGAACCTTCACGCGACAAATACTCACAATCCACTGCAACCCCCGATCACAAAGCTGGAATGGAAGGTGATACTGCCGTTAAAAATTGGCGACGCCAGCCGCTCGGAGCTGGAGAGTGGACAGAGCCTCACTGCTTGACGGCCACCGAAAGTCGGTAAAGAAGCTCTGCCCCGGAAGGCTGCGAGCTTGGCACCTCTCTGGGGCGCCCGAAAAGACGGCACCGACGAAAGCTTACTGCATACCCCCCAGCGCTACGCCGCCTTGCGAAAGAGAGCGTTCCACCCCCCTCGTCGCCGCCACTCCTCCTTCTCCACCTCCTCGTCCTCCTCCTCCTCCTCCTCCTCCTCCTCCTCCGCCTCCTCCTCCTCCTCCCCCTCCTTCTCCTCCTCCTCATTCTCCGATCCTCCTCCCCCCTGCTCTCCAAGTCAACCCCCCCACCTCTCGTGGAACGCTGCTGGTGTGCTGGAGTCTGTCGTCGTGCTCATCGTGTTGCTGCTTGAGCCAGTCGTGGCAGTCACCGTGGAGCTGCTGGAATCGGTCCCGTCGGTGCTGCATCTCGTCGTGCTGTTCGCTGGGATGCTCGCGGTCGTGATGTCGGTGCCGCCCGTCGTTGTGTCGCTCGTCCCGTCGGCACCAGCTGTGTCTGGTGTGCACGCTGGCAGCATGTCAGTCAGCAGCATGCACGCGAGCAGCAACAGAATGCTGATGTAGGGGGTGGGGACTGAATGCCCCCTCTGAATGAAGTGGGGGCTTTGAACCACGCGCGAGGGAAGGGGAGGGGGGGATCCCCTTGCCCCAAGCCCCCACCAGCGTAGCACGGGCGTCGCCAGGGGGGGGGCGGCCCGTCCACCCGGCTCCGCTTCCATGAAGGGGGGGCTGGCTGCGAAGTCCCTGTGGAAAGAACTTGGCGGGCATCGGAGGGCACCACGTGCCCTTCGCACCCCTTTCAGCAGCCAAAGGTGGGCCCCTCAGGCCTGCCGCCACCAGTGGAGGCACACCGCACGTCATCCACCCTGCATGACGTCATCCAAGGTTCAGTGAGCTCTACCGCTTTGGTACGTCTACGTCCCTCCAGCCGTAGCGGCGATGACCCCCCAAGGTGGCACGAAAAGAGCGAATAACATCGAAACCCGAATCGTCCTCCAACCTCCCCTCCCTCCACATCCTCCTCCCCCTCCACATCCTCCTTCTCCGTATCGTCCCCTTCCTTGCCTATACGACTCCTCCCTGCTCCTCTTGCTCCTACGGTGTGCTTTTGTTCTTCGCTCTCTCTCTCTCTCTCTCTCTATCTCTCTCTCGCTCTATGTCTCTCTTTTTCTCTCTCTCTCTCTCTCTCTCTCTCTCTCTCTCTCTCTCTCTCTCTCTATGTCTCTCTCTCTCTCTCCCTCTTCATCTCTCTATCTCTCTCGCTCTCTCTCTCTCTCTCTCTCTCTTCCTCTCTCTCTCTCTCTCTCTCTCTCTATTTCTCTCTATCTCTCTCTCTCACTCTCTCTCTCTCTCTCTCTCTCTCTCTCTCTCTCTTTCTCTAGATATATCTCTTTCTCTCTCTCTCTCTCTCGCGCGCTCCTCCACGAGGCCCCGACAGGGCGGCAAGCGTGGAACTCATATTCAAGCTCCTCTTCCACCTCATCCTCCTCATCGTAGTCGTTAACACCGTTGCGGCTATCAGAATCGCCATCATCAGCAGCAGCAGCATCGTCATCATCATCATCATCATCATCATCATCATCATCATCATCATCATCATCATCATCATCATCATCATCATCATCATTAGCATCATCATCATCATCAGCAGCATCACCATCATCATCATCATCATCATCATCATCATCATCATCATCATCATCATCATCATCATCATCATCATCATCTTCATCATCATCGTCATCATCATCATCATAATCATCGTCATCATCATCATCATCACCATCACCATCATCATCATCATCATCATCATCATCATCGTCATCATCATCATCATCATTCCCATCATCAGCATCATCACCAGCATGATGTTCATTGTCATCATCTACGTGATCCACATCCACATCCTCAGCATCATCCTCGAAATCACCATCAGCATCATCACCATCCTCATAAGCATCGCCATCACAACCTCCGATATCACAATCATCATCACCATCGTCGTCATCATCCTCACAAACGTCATCAGCATCGTCATCATCACCACCATCATCATCATCATCATTATCATCGTCATCATCATCAGCGCCGTCTTCGTCATCATCACCACCATCGACATCATCAGCAGCAGCATCATACTTGTCGTCGCTGTCTGCACCATCAGCATCATCAGCAGCAGCAGCCACATCAGCAGCATCATAATCGTTCATGCCATGATCCTCATCACCACCAACACCAGCAGCAGCATCACCATCATCAGCATCAGCATCAGCATCAACATCATCCTCGACATCATCGTAGTCGTCATCATCAGCATCAACAACCTCATCCTCAGCGCCATCGCCATCATTAGCATCATCACCAGCAGCAGCAACAGCAGCATCGTCCTCATCATCAGAATCATCATCAGCATCATAATCCTCATCATCGTCGTCATCGTCATCAGATTTGCCATCGCCCTCAACAACAACAGCATCATCAACATCATCATCAACATCATCAGCATCATCATTATCCCCTCCTCCGTCGGCTCCTCTTCCTTAGCCGCCACCGTGCCTTCAGCTTGTAGTGGCGCGCGTCACTGCTCATACAATGTAAGACAGTATTACATGAATCCCCGAGCGCTCCCAAGGTGTTTCGCGTGAGCCGTCTGGAAGCTGAACCCGTCCAAAACGATCACCGGATCCCCTGATAATCTCCCGAGAACCGCCAGAACAGGCACAGAAGGCCCTTGGGAGGTTCCAAGAGGCCCCATGGAGCGGTCACAGCAGGCACATAAGAGCCTCCAATGAAGGCTTCAAGCCGCTCCTAGAGAGGCCTCAGACAGCCAAAGTTGTCCAAGCACCCTTCGTTTTCGCTATGTTGCGCCTGTTCGGCTTCTCGGCTCAACATGACTTCAGTATGGTTTTAGAGAGCTCCAAGGCAGCCCAAACGGCCCCGAATAACCAGTCATTACGCCCAAGGGGGGCCCAAGAGGCTCCAAAGATGGCTCAAGGCAGCCCATGAGGAAGCCCGAAACAGCCCAAGAGCTCAAGACGGCGCCAAGACAGCCCAAGAAAGCCGGGAAGGCCCATAGACGTGTCGAGCGAGGCATATCTCGGGAGTATTATCGAGGCGGGCTCATACACGAGGCAAGAGGGTGTGCCAGCGCAGCTCCAGGCGCTGCTGGCCCATCAAGACCTCGAATGAATGAGCCCTTCTTACCGATGCGCAATGTGCTTAGCGAAACGGTCCAAGCGGTCCTTCTCCTTGTCTCACCCCTCTTATTAACCTATCAAGTTCCTCCTCATCAGCCTCTTCTTTTTTCCTCCGCGTTCTCCTCCTCCTCCTCCTCCTCCTCCTCCTCCTCCTCCTCCTCCTCCTCATCATCATCATCATCATCATCATCATCATCATCATCATCATCATCATCATGATCCTCCTCGTCTTCACACCGCCTCATTCTGCTGATCCTCCTCCTCATCATCATCCTCCGCATCCTTCTGAACCTCCTCCCCCTCCCCCCTCCACCCCCTCCTCCCCCTCCTTCCTCCTCCTCCTTATCCTCCTCCTCATCCTCCTGGTCATCCTCCTCGTCCTCTAAGCGCTCAGCTGGAGGCATCAGATCCGTTCAGAAGCTGCCGTCCTCCTCCTCCTCCTCCTCATCCTCCTCCTCCTCCTCCTTTCTCGTGGCCGCGGCCGGTGTACGGCCGCGGCTGCACGCGTATGCTCTGACTTTCTCTCCCACCAAACCGAGAGTCCGCTAGAGATCGGCCCCGACCTGGCGACATCCTGGGCGGAGGATGGGGGGTGAAGAAGCCAGGCGGGGGGGAGGATATTAGAGGACAACTGAAGCGGAGGAAATGGAGGCAGCAAATGGAAGAGGGGAAAGTGACTGATCCACCGAGGGGTGTAGGAAGAATACCAACAGGCTGCAAGCAAGAGAGGCAGTTCGGGCGGGCTGGATAGAGCATGGCATAATACGGAGCATGGCGGGGACGCTCGAGCGGAGAGGGGTGATCTGCCGAGACTGACCGTCACGCTATTTCGTTTTTCAGTGGGCTCATCGCGCCATCGAGGCGTGCAGTCGCGCCAGTCTTGCTGACAAGGTCGAATGAGAAGCTGACCATGACCAGCTGCCGCAGGACCTTGCGCAGTAGAATTCGAACGGGCTCGCTGACCACCTAGCCGAAGAATCAAATCAGTTTGGTCACATCGAGGTGCCGAAACAGGATGAAAGATCCATCGAATGTAAGGGGCGCTGTTGCCGTGAGAGGCGAAAGGAGTCCTGCGTGTCGAGGGGGTCCAGCCACTTGCAAGAAACCGTATCGTTGGCTCCCAACTGCAATCTCACAGCGGGACCTGGCAGAGTAAGGGATAGGGGGCGTCAGAAGCCGTCAGAAACAACAAAGGCGAGGCAGCCAGCGCCGCAGCTGAGCCGAAATAGTGTTGCGAAGGGAGGTGGGGGTGGGAAGAAGGAGATAGAGGAAATACATACATAGAGAGAGAGATCTACATGTATATAACCACAAATCTATGTATAGGTATTCTTATCTATATATATATATATATAAGAGTGAGAGACAGAGACAGAGAGAGAGAGAGAAAGAGAGAAAAAAAACAACAGCAAAAACGAAAGTATAAGTACAAAGAGGAGGACACAGATGAGGAGAACGAGAAAGAGAGAGAGACCAGAGAGAATGACAGAGAGAGAAAGAGAGAGAGAGAGAGCCGCATGCCCTGCCTGTCACTGCCTTTGACCACATGGTACTCTTCCCTCCTGGTACTCCTTCTTTCCACCTGCTTTTCCTCCTGCTTCCCTGCTCGAAAAGGAAGAAAGTTACGCTACAAAGTTGGCAGAAGAGGTGAAGTGTTTGAAGAGAGGTCTTGAATTATTGTGTGGTGCATCGGTTGATTTAATGTTCGAGTGTTCCCCTTGCTGTACTCTTTCTTTTCCTCACCCTTCTGCTCCATTTTTTTCAGGACGTGAGGATTTGAGTTATTGCGCGGATGTGCAGCCCTATATCTTCATCCACCCCATCATTATGATCATCCTCTTCGTCAAAATTGTCCCCATCATCATCCGCAACACAAATCGTCAGCATCATCATCAGCATCATCATCATCACCATCACCATCATCGTCATCATCACCATCAGCATCACCATCAAGATGAACATGGTGATGATGATGGCCATCATCATCAACAGCATCGTCAATATTATATGAACCTTTTGACCATGACCATCAGCACCATCATCATCAGCAGCAGTTGCATCATCATCATCATGATCACCATCACCATCATCATCGTCATCATCACCGTCGTCCTATTCATCGTCATCGGCATCACCATCGTCATCATCATCGTCATCATCGTCAAAATCATCATCATCGTCGTCATCATCATCATCGCCATCATCACCATCATAATCACCACAACCACCATCATCATCATCATAATCAGAATCGTCAGCATCGTCATCAACATCATCATCATAATCATCATCATCACCACCTCCTGCCATCCTGCAATTCCTCCTGCTTCCCAGCCTGCGCTGTCCGCGTCTCTCCACCCCCTTCGCCGCGCCTGCAGGGGCGGCGAGTCGTTCTCCGCCAGAAAGTCGAAAAGCGCGCGATTGGGCGTGCCGGCCTCTGCCGCGCGCGACGACCGACGACGACGACGACGACGACGACGACGACGACGACGACGACGACGACGACGACGACGACCGACGACCGACGACGACGACGGCGACGACGACGACGACGACGACGACGACGGACGACGGACGACGGACGACGACAAAGACGATGGCGACGACGACGACGACGACGACGACGACGACGTCGACGACGACGGCGGCGGCGGCGGCGGCCAGGGCGGCGGCGACGGCGGCGGACGACGACAACGACATGACCTCTGGGGGACCTCGGAATGGCCCCGATGACCACCGAGCACTTCCAGAGGCTCCGAAAACGTGCGGGAACGCCTCGGGAGCCTCGTCGCGGGAGGCCTTCACTCGAAGCCTGCAGAAGAACCCCGTGGAACACGCGCGTCTCCAACGCTGGCAAACCGGGCCCCGGCAAGCGGCGGACCGTCGGCCTGGCCAGCGGCAACGCTGGCGATGCACACACCGACCCGCGGCAACCCGACCCCAAGATGGACAGACAGCGGGCTCACCACGACGACGACGACCACGACGAGAGGAGGGAGAAGGAGGAAGAAGAGGAGAAGGGAGGAGGAGGAGGAGGAGGAGGAGGAGGAGGAAGGGAAGGAGGGAGGGAAGGAGGAAGGGAAGGAGGAGAGGGAGGAGGGCGGGGGCTGAAGGGCCGACAGGCTGGCCCTCGGCAGGCGGCGAGGCAGTCGCACGGATTATCGGCATGGCTGGCTGAAGGGTCGGAGTGCCGGGCTACAGGCGGCAGGCGGGCCCCAAGGGGGGCGGCCAAGGACGAAGACGACGACGACGACGACGACGACAATGACGATAAGGGGATGGAGGGAGGGAGGGAGCGGGAGGAGGGAGACAGCTGCGAAAGGAGAGAGAGAAGAGAGAGAGGGAGAGAGAGAGAGAGAGGAAAAAAGAGAGAGAGAGAGAGATTAAAAAAAGAGGGGCCACTGAGGGCAGCAACGGGGCCACGAAGGGCAGCGAGCGAAGGCGACCGCGGAACCAGTACGGGCAGCGAGGGGCATCGAAGGCGGGCGAAGGGCAGCGAGCGGCGACTGCAGTCCCTAACGGGCTGGTCGGGCGGGCAGGCCCAGACGGGCGGGTCGAGCGGGCGGGTCGTTGAAGCGTAAATTCTGCTTGAACCGCCAGGCAATATGCAGCGGCAGCAAGATTCCTGAGTGTCGAGGAGCCGCATCTGAATAAATTGTAAGGAAGTAAAAAGCGGGAGCCGCGATTCGGTGGTAAGTTGCGAAGAAGTCCGAAGCGAGAGAGCGGTTCTTAAATAAATTGCGAGGAAGTATCGAACGGGAGCCGCGATCCGGTGGTAAATTGCCAAGAAATCCCAAGCGAGAACACGATTCTTCAATAAATAATGAAGAAGTATCAGGCGGGAGCCGTTGTTGTTGTAAACCGGGGGCCAACAACACAGTTTGATCCTCAAGACTTTCCCTGATAAAAAAACAGGGTGCGAGCCCCTGGAAGGGCACTTCAATCGAACAAATCAATGTGCACCGGACGGGGGGGATCAACACTAATTATTCTTCAGAATTGGAGTTCAATAACAATCATTTTACCCTCATGCGCGATGTTTCCACACGAAGCATGCGACCAACATGATAACCATCCCCATCATGGAGGACTATTGCTCTATAGTGGGGTCCGTTATTCCCATGCCCAGATATCTCGCCCAATGAGGTCTTGCAAAGACCTCCTCCAAAGAATTTCAATATATACCGCCTCGAAAACGCATGCCCGCGCCTTGCTGCGCCGATGCAAGACCGCCAGTGGAGCCCCAGCCAAGGGCAAAACACAAGGAAGAATCGAGCAACAGGATTGCCTTGGTGGGGATGGGGGCTGTCGGCGGCGAGGCAAGAACCTGGCCCTGAATAGAAACGGAGGAAGTCTCGAGCAGGGCCGCTGTTGTTGCTGGGAGCGGCGCCAATCCTGAAGAGAGTAGGGCGCCAGTCCAGCGTAAAACAAAACGAAGTCTCGAGCGGGAACGCTGGTTTTGTTGGGACGGCAGTTGTCGACGGCGAGGAGGAACACCGCCTTGAGCAAGAAGGGAGGAAGTCTCGAGAGGGGGCCGTGGTTTTGTCGGGACGGGGGCTGTCGGCAGCGAGAAACAGCACCGTCCTGAGGGGAAAAAAAAAAAGGAAGTCTCGAGCGGAAACGCTGTTCTTGGTGGGAGCGGCGCCGATTCAAAAGAGAGAAGGGCGCCAGTCCAGCGTAAAACGGGCGAAGTCTCGGGCGGGAGCGCTGGTTTTGTCGGGACGGCGGTTTTCGGCGGCGAGGGGGAGCACCGCCTTGAATAAAAAAGGAGGACGTCTCGAGCGGGAGCGTTGTTGTTGTTGGGGGGGCGGTATTGGCGCCCCCCCAATCCGCTCGAGCGTGAGCCTCATTTTCAATGAAAATGCAGCCGGCGCCGAGGCGAGAGCGCCAAAGCGCCTGGGGGGGTCCAACAATAATAATTGTTCAGCAATTACCATTCAACAACAGAAGAACGGAGACTCCAGCCCCGGTAGGGGGATGCATGCTCAATGGTCACACCCGGGTAGAGCAACGGACACTCTGGCCCCGTGGGTTCTGTGTGGGCGCTCACTGCGTGACGACGACTCATCGGGCTCTGCGGAGGGCCCCCTGCGGCGGCCACGCGCCCCAGTGGACAAATGTGCACTCCGGCGCCGTGTCTCACTTCATCCGACCTGTGGCCTCCGCAGAAGCCGCTCCCCATGTGCTACCGTTTCCTCCAGCCCCGTGTTTGCGCTCCTCAGGGGACCTCAGGTATCCTGAAGGCCCAAGAGGCCTGCAATATGCCCGGAAGAGGCATCCCAACAGATCCCATGAGACTTCCAAGAAGGCTCTGGCCACCAACCCAAGCACGGTGGTGGTATGGGGCCGACGGCCACTAGGTATTGATACGAATGCGAGCAGCGCAAAGGCGCAAGCCACAATTTGAAAATGATTCGCCCTCCATCCGCGCGACTGACAGTTGGAAATTTTCAAGTTCCATTACCATCAGCCGCCAGGAAGTTTCAGGGGAAACGCCCACCCCGCCCTACAGACACGCCTAGTGGCGCGGCGACGAGGGATTATCTGTAAAGAGAAATGGAGGTGGAGGGCGAGGAGGCTTGGAAAGGAAGAGGAGGGTGAGGCGAAGTCTCTGAGTGGTGGAACCGTTCGACGCCGCGCACTCAAGCCAGCACTTATGATCGAATTGACAGGTTCGAGGATAGCCCTGATCGAATCGACTGGTCCCTCGAGCAAATCGATCGGCTCGGACAACCAGCCAACAACGTCGGCCAGTCTTCAGAAAGCACCCTCACATAGATTCAGCAAGCTGGTGCTGCGATGATGTCGGCGCTGGTTTCTGACACCGCGTCAACAGCTCAATACTGAATGAGCCTTGCTCTTAGAGGTCCCCAGATGTTCTCGCCCCCGTTTTTCCACCCCTTCTGTATCGATGTTCTGCCGCGCGTCGCTGTCTGTCGACCCTGCGGCCCGAGGCGGCACTCCGGAGGGTTTTCGACATTCACGCCCGCGCTGCCGTCGCCGCCGCGTCGCCACGGTGCGAACTCGCCGCGGGCGGAAAAAGCCGGGCGGAGAGACCGCCCGACCGCCGAGCGGGGCGGATGCGGGGCGGCCTCCGCACCAGCTTCGCTAGCAGGCGCCACCGTGGAGGCGTCGCTGGAACCGCTTGGCACGTCGCACCCCGCAGGCTCCGCCACCGCCACCTGGCACCGAAGGCTGGGGCGGGCCTCCTCCTCCTCCTCCTTCCGTCATCAACACCCCCCGCATCGCCCTGCACCCCGTACTACCTCCTCCTCCCCTCCTCTTCCGATTATTTCTCCTTCTCTTCCCACCTTCCCAATTATCATCCTCCTTTTCGCCCGTTCTCCTCCTCCTCCTCCTCCTCCTCCTCCTCCTGCTAATCGTCCTTCTCCCTCTCCATCCCACTCCTTAAAAATAATGCCTCCCTACCACACCCCCAAGCCGTCGGTAGGGTGGGCCGGGCGTTTTTCATGAACCTTCCTCGCCATGTCTGATCTTGCAGCTTGAACTGTACAGTTGCAGGGATGGAAGGGGGGTCGCCTCCAAAGCTCCAACACGTGGCTCTCGCCCCAACGCCACGCACATTATCTGGGGTGTCTGGGGCGCGGTCTGTCCGCGGCAGCGCAGAAATAGACACGGGTGGCATGCCAGCTGCACGCGCGAGTCGCGTCAGTTCGACCAGTCAAAACATGCACATCAGATCTCGCAAGACTGCTTTGCACGCGTAGGCGTGAACATGTCATACAAATGTTTGGTCATCCAGAGTCTCTGGGGCGCGGTGGCCTGTCCGCGATAGCGCAGGAGAAGACGCGGGCGCCATGCCAGCAGCGCGCGCGAGTAACGCATAGTAACGCTAGTCCGAAAACTCGGAGCGGTTACGTTCGCCCAAAGATGCCGTCGCCTACTCGCGGAGCGACGCTGGATGGGCGGCCGCAACCGGCGGGGGCGGCAGGGTACAGAGGAGACTTCAAAGTACACCGAGGAGATAAACCAACCCTACCGCTGAAAAATATGACGAAACAGCGAGCAGGAACATCCAGGAAAACATTTACTACTCGATGAAAGAATATGAACCAGGAAACGAAGAAGAGGGAAGGAACGAAGGACAAGGGAGACAGTCACGGAGACAGAGACAGAGACAGAAGCGCTACTACGCGGCGTCCTTGGCCAGCTTGATAAGCGCCGGCACTATGTGAAACAAATCATTGTTGTCGTTGTATTTCCTGGGGGCCCACGCAATGACCTCTGCCTCGTAGGGGGGCACATTCATGGCATCGGCCCCTGCGTTGACGATGGAAGCCCACAGACCGGCGCACAACTGGACGGTCGCATCCTTCACAAAAGTTCTAGCGCTGGGTAAAAAGGCATGTTCGGCCACGCTCCTGGCCATCGGCTGGCGCGGGTTTGCAATCTTCCCCCCGACAACTGCGTCCAAGGCGCGCGTGCGCAACAAGAACTGGGCGACTTTCTGGCACGGAATACCATTGAAAATGGTGTGATGGCCTTCGACGGGGCCGCGTCGAATTCTGGCCTCTGTTCCTGAAGATTCAAATCCATCAACATAGATACATAGCGAAGAATTGCAAGGACAACTGAAATTTTGCATCTTTCATCATGGGCATCGTACTTTGGTCTGGACGCATTGAGGAAACTGTGTCCAAGTGCCCAGGTGCATCTGGTCTTGGGAGAGAAGTGATTGGTTCATCGATGTCTACCTTGAACGAGACGACGTCTCCTGTGAACATGAAACTGCTGAGAAAAGTGCAGCTCAACTAAGCGACGCAAAAGCCATCACCCACTGCCAACCCAAGTACTATAGTTCTTTCGTAAAAATTGGATAAACAATAAGCAGATCTGTTCCACTCACGATGAATTGCACAGTGTAATGCAGGTTCACCTTTTTCTGCACCTCGCTCCAAATGGTGGTGGTAGATCTGGTAGCGATATTATACCACCGACCAAGACAGCCTGGTTGCAATGAGCCACGCGCACACTCGCTGATCTCTTCCATGATGCCAAGATTTGCCATGACGCGGTGGAAGCCGTGCGCTTTCAGAGGGTCCCTGATGACGTTGGCCTCGCTATCCACCTGGGTTTTCAAATCTTGTTTCGACCGAAGTTTGCATGCATCCCTGCAACATCCGATTGTAACGTCAACAATGTCGTCTTCACTCTTACGGCGCTTGCTCAATTGATCTGAAAAGCAATCCCGGGCACTCGGCAATAACAACTGACACACTAATAATATCAGTCCTTTCTGGTTATCGAACACGGGCGAAGCCTTTGCGAACCTTTCGCGCATACCTGCCCAATCAAGAGGAGAACCACGCGCCACTTCAGTGCGGGAAAACCTACATGTGAACTCATGCTCTGAAAGACGCATGGTCACAAAAACTCGAGCAGCTAGAACTGAGGTTGCATGAACCAGCACGCTCTTCTAGCCGTCACATAAACGAAAAGCAAACAAACTGCGCGGAATTAGAGAATCGAGGCTTGCGAATTACAACTGAGATAACACGATCAATTCATGGTCCAAGCGTTTCACGGAAGCCTGGCCGCCCATCGAAGCCACGCCATAATCTCCCCAAGTACATTCTACTTCATTTTGTCAAGAAAGATCGACGGCCTGAACGCGCACCGAAATCAACAACACGCAGTGTTATATGAGATGGGCTGTGTGTACCTCGCATTGTACGTGATGTGACGTACTGCTGATCTCTCTTGCTTAGTCCAAGCGTTTCGCAGAAGCCTGGCCGCCCATCCACACCATAGCAGCTTATTCGCATGTTCATTAGTTTGCACTTATGCCGAAAGAGGAAAGTACCACCCCCGACACAATTAACCTAACAGAATTGCCCATTGAACGGGCGCTCCCAGGATCCAGGCCTTGCTAAGGCAGCGCAAGTATCGATGCATTGGTTTGCCCTGCGCACCACACTAACCTGGCAGAACTGCCCCCTGAATGGGCGTGGCCAGGATGCAGACCGTGCAAAAGCAGCGTAGGCATGGATGCATGGGTTGCCTTGCTCACCTAGACCTTGCAAATGCAACGTCGCAATGCAGATGCAAATCGATGCCCTGAAATGCTGACCCCGAGAACGGAACACTATCTCATCTGCAGTAAAAGTGCGGCCGACACTTCATCGAAACGCTGCCGATGAATCCGCCATCCCTCAATGCTGACCCCGAGTATGGAGAACAATCGCATGATTAGCCAAGGAGCGGCCGACACTTCATCAAAACGCTCTTGATGAACCCTCCGCCCCCCAATGCTGACCCCGAGTGCCGAGCACACTCGCATGACTAGTGAGGGCGAGCCAACGGATGGCCTTGCGCCAACCCGCTGCTTTTCAGAATCAGGGGACCGAGAGTTGCTCGAGGGCGTCTTGACGATGTACGTCTAAGGAGGAGGAGTGGGGAGAGGGCGGGAGGGAGGACTGAATAAGGAGGAAGGGAGTGCGGGTGCGGGATTGGCAAAACTCAGGAAGCAGGCAATGGGAGAGTAGAGGTACAAGCGATGGGGGATGAAGAACGGGAAGAGGAGGGAGGGTGGGAAAGACGAGAGATGAGGGAGGGAGACGGGGATGGACGAACGATGAGGGAAGAGAACAGAAAAAAACAGACGCGTCGAAGGAAGGGAAGGGACGGAGTGTAGGAACAAAAGAAGAACAAATAATAGGGAGGGAGAAGGGGGGAGAGAAGGTAAAAAGAATATTAAAAAAGAAAAAAAACAAAGCCGACGAAGAAAAATAATAAGAATAAGAACGAAGGGCGAAAGGAGACGGAAGGCAGGGGAGAGGTAAAGCACCCAAGATGGCTCCAGCGTCGTTCCAGCGTCCGCATCCCTGCCATCCTCATCAGGGAGGGGGGAGGGGGGCCCGAAATGGATCCGCCGTCCACCTGTCCCGCCGACGGACGGAAGAGGGAAGGTGACCCAAGATGGCTCCAACGTCCGCTTCCTTATCCTCCTCGTCAAGGAGGGGGGCCGAGATGGCCCCAGATGGTTTCGACCTGTGTTTCTTCCTCGTCCTCTTCCGCCTCCTTCCCTCTCGCGTGGAAACGAAGACTGGGAAACATGATAGAGGGAGAGAGAGAAGAGGACAGCTCTGACGCACACCAAAAATAATGGCACGCTGCGTATGTGATACGTGTTGTTTGTAGCCCAAATTCTAAATGAGATGGCCTGCCGCGTATCTTCACTGCCTAATCCAAGCGTTTCACTGAAGCCCGGCTGCCCATCGAAATCAGCTCAGCAGTGTCGCATGTTTCTTCTAGCGTACTTCTGTCGAGATAAGATGATAATATGAACGATCGCAAACCAGAGCATATACAACCAATATCACGCAAAGACCTCATCATATTCACCTCTAGTCTCGTGGAATGTAATTAATGTGTTTGCAGAGCTCTGCTCCGACGCTTCAGCCACTCATGCCTACAAGCATGTATCGTTTTGATTTAATGGCATTCAGAAGTCTCGCGAAAAAATCACACGACAATATTAACTGCACTAATTTTCTGTATTCACCTGGTCGTGTCTCCCCAACACTAATTGACTGCATAAAATTAACTGAAGTAGTTCGAGTCATATACTGTGTGGCTCAGATGTGGCCGGGCGGAACCCAAAAATCAAATGCATACAGTAGAAGACAAACTGTTTGAAACTACATGACAGTCATGTAATTATCTTAGGACCCCCAAAAAAAAACGAATACGATTAATTAATATGGTCAGCTGTAACTAACCAAAGGTTTTGTAACAAACATATGAGGTTTACTTGACATATTCCACGTCTTGTCAAAGCTCTTCTGCGACGTCTCAACAACTCAGACATGTGCGCAATAATATCATGTGTGAAAACATGTGTCAAAAGGCCTCGCGTAATCATTGAATACCTTGAACAAGTTGAGCTACTCACTGTTTAAAATTTGTTATAAGGCGCCCCGCAAATTAATTACAGAAAAAATGTATATTTCCCTTGGCTCATATTCGGCTGGGCAGAACCCAGAAAATAGATTAGATAGATTTGATGTTTCCAAAAGAATATACGAACTCAGTTCAGCTAATGCAATTCATTCACTCATTGTTGTGGTGCCACCTCAAAATATTCAAATTAAATTCAATCGTGGGGCAACTTAACTTAAATTGTTCAATTGGTTTACCTTCTCATTTAATTTCACAGATTTGCGGCGAGGTTTCCGCAACTCATATATGCGATAATTGATGAGTTAACTTACTGAATTTGAATTAGTTGCCAGGGGCCTCACAGGAAAAAAAAGTAAATGAATGTAAACCAACGACTTGCATTCATGAAACATTTTTGGGGGAATCCTAAAATGAATTAACTCAACTATTTGTTCGACTCGCCTATTTTGAGGCTTAGATATCGCCAGGCAGGGCCAAGAAACTTAATTCAATAACTTCACCAAATTTTCAAATTTAAATTAAACGGAATAATTTTTCAAATTGAATGTATTTGGGGAGGCCACCAACGGAAAATACACAAGAGAAAAAAAACAAATCAGTTGATGGTTTGAAAAAGAATGTGATGGATACTGAGAAAGATTGTGAAATCGACAATGAAATCGATGGTGAGAACGATTGTAAGGTCAACTGTGACGACGATAGTGAAATCGATTCAATGGGATCGATAATTAGATCGATCGTCAAATCGTTCGTGCGATCTATCGTGAAATCGATTGGGATATCGATAGTCAAATCGAGTGCGAGATCGATAATGAGATCGGTAGAGGGGGTGGGTAATGAGATCGATGGTGAGACCGATCGTAAGAGGATCGACCAAAAACCCGGGAAGCCGGGAACCCCGCCGCCCACCCCAATCGGCCCGGAACCTGGAACCGGGAACCCGGAAACCGGAACAAAGAACCCGGGAACCAGAACCGGGAACACGGGAACCCAGCCGCCTGCCGAAATCGGCCCAGAACTTTCGCCAAATCCTTCAATGTCCGCCAGGACCCCTTCAGTGCAAGCACTGGTTGGAGAACAAAACACATTAAACTATTCCGACTTACCTATAATATGGCTCAGATGTGGCCGTGCAAAGCGCAGAAGATAAATTAGCCTGGCGAAGGCCCCAAAAATATGCAGTTGTGAGCGCGGCAATTGTGAATATTTGTTTCGGTTGCGCTCCCTATGGGGCTACGAACCGCATGGGTATGCGCCGAATTGCGTGGCGGAATACACAGCGCGAACGAAGACGATCGGTCTAATTACGAGAGACTGAGCACGGGTGAGCTTGAGCGCGAGTGAGTCCGAGTGTGAATGAGTCTGCGTGCGAGGGACTATATTTGCATGCATGCGAGCATGGCCACGTACGCCTGACCCTGAGTACTCGTGACGTATGCCTGACCCTGAGTACTCGTGACACTGAGCGTGGCCGCCGCAGGAAGCTTCCCCTGGAACCCCGACAACAGCGCCCGCACGCTGCGACGCCCATGTCGGCACGCTCCTCACGAAGATCGCGTCCGCTTCCTTCCCGTTATTTTTCTCCTTGTTTGCCCGTGCACGCCCATGTCACAAGCTGCGGACGCGGCGCCGCACGGAGTCACCGCGACGCGCGTTGGTTGCCCCGGAGGGGTCCCGGCGACACGCGCGGGTCGTCCGCTGCGCGGAGCAGATAGCGGGCAAGGCTGCGGCCGCTGGGCAGAGCGACGACGGGGGCGAGCGAGGCTCTGGGCAGAGCGCAGCGCGGAACTCCCGCGACGCGCGCTGGTTGGCCCGAGAGGGCCCAGCGACGCGCGCGGGTCGCCCGCGGCGCGTCGCTGGCCGAATTGGGCGTGCGGGACGCATGCCGGCGGCGGCACTGGGGCCTCTTTCGGTGGAGCTCCCTATGCGGACACGAAACGTGTGAGAGGTGTGCCGAAGTGGGTGTGCGGGACGCATGCGGGCGGCGGCACTAGGGCCTTCGGTGGAGCTCCCTATCGGGCCACGAAACGTGTGAGGGGTGTGCCGAAGTGGAAGTGCGGGACGCATGCGGGCGGCGTCACTGGGGCCTTCGGTGGCCGAATTGGGTGTGCGGGACGCATGCGGGCGGCGGCACTGGGGCCTTCGGTGGAATCCCCTATGGGGCCACGAAACGTGTGAGAGATGTGCCGAAGTGGGTGTGCGGGACGCATGCGCGCGGCGGCACTGGAGCCTTCGGTAGAACTCCCCATGAGGCCACGAAACGTGTGAGGGGTGTGCCGAAGTGGAAGTGCGGGACGCATGCGGGCGGCGTCACTGGGGCCTTCGGTGGCCGAATTAGGTGTGCGGGACGCATGCGGGCGGCGGCACTGGGGCCTTCGGTGGAGTTCCCTATGGGGCCACGAAACGTGTGAGAGGTGTGCCGAAGTGGGTGTGCGGGACGCATGCGGGCGGCGGCACTGGGGCCTTCGGTGGAGCTCCCTATGAGGCCACGAAACGTGTGAGGGAATGTGCCGAAGTGGGTGTGCGAGACGCATGCGGCCGGCGGCACTGGGGCTTTCGGTGGAGCTCCCTATGGGGCCGCGAAACGTGTGAGAGGTGTGCCGAATTGGGTGTGCGTGACGCATGCGGCTGGCGGCACTGGGCCTTCGGTGAAGCTCCCTATGGGGCCACGAAACGTGTGAGGGGTGTGCCGCAGCTGATGACGATGGTGGTTTCGATGATGGCGATGATGATGGTGATAAGGATGATAGTAACGATGATGATGGTGATGACGATGCTGAGGACGACGACGATCACGGTGACGATGATGATGATGATGGTGATGATGATGATGGTGGAAGGGAGGAGGGGGAGGAGGAGGAGAGGAGTGACGACGCGGGTTGCTGTCTTTTCAAAACGAGGACCCAATACACCATGATGGTTGGGAATGACATTCAGTACTACATGGAATAAATGTGATGAATTCAAATAATTGAATTGGCTCTTTTGCGCAATGATTACGGGAAGCCCACAGTTTTAATCACACATGGAAGCGATTCAAGTTGAAAAATTATGGCTTTAATGTATGAGTGTTTCATTGCATGTGATGTCTTACTGTATTTGAATGGTTCATGCAATTCATTAATTTATCACATTTGTCTCAATAACATAGCACCTACACACCCACAAACATATGTATACACACGAACATGATGATCTCCTACCATAGATGTACTACATACAAACATACATTCACATATACAGACAGACAGACAGACAGACAGACAGACAGACAGACAGACAGACAGACAGACAGACAGACAGGCAGGCAGGCAGGCAGGCAGACACACAGACAGACAGATAGACATACATGCACGCATACATACATACACACCTGCATACCTACATACCTACATACGTACATGTATATGTAGGCAACACATGTGTACGTGCGTTCAGGTTTTTATATCTGCACATAAACATTGATTCCCTCTTACAGCACGTGATTAAGCCTAACCCTGCGGAAACCTTGCCCCCCCCTCCCCCCCCCCCAAAAAAAATACACCGCATTCGGAAGAGCTCCCTATACGGCCACGGTACGTGTGAGGGATGTGCCAAAACTTGTCCAGCTTGCGCATGCGAAAGCAGCCACTGGGGCCGTCGGTGGAATCTCCTATGGGGCCACGAAAGGCGTGAGAGGCGTTTCGAAATAGGAGCAGTGGGCGAATGCGAACGCAGCAATTGGGGCCTTCGGTGGAGTTCCCTATGGTGCCGCGAAAAGTGTGAAGGGTGTGCCAAAATGGGTGCGGTGGGCGCATGCGAACACAGCCACTGGCGCCTTCAGTAAAGCTCCCTGTGGGGCCACGAAACGTGTGAGGGATGTGCCGAATGGGTGTGCGTGACGCATGCGGGCGGTGGCACTGGGGCCTTCGGTGCAGCTCCATGTGGGGCCACGAAACGTGTGAGGGATGTGCCGAAATGGGTGTGCGTAAGACAGGCCCGAGGATTCGATTTTTTGGGGGGAGAGGGCGGGGGGGGGCTGCCCCAGCCCTATAGAACCCGGAGGGGGGGGCCCAGAGATGGACAAATGCAAGAAAATCATTGGAAAAGCAATGTTTGTGGCCTTCTCGCCTTGTAGTTTCCGATTGGCGTTTGAGGCGTCCAGATGCCTCCCAGACGGCTCCAGATGAGGCCCCAGACGAGCCCCAAAGAGGCCCAAGGCTGGCGCAACATGGCCCAGAGAGTGGGAAAAGCAGAGAAAACGCAGTAAAAAAGTGTGTTCGGCTTTCTCGCTTGTACACTATCGCTTGACTCGAGGGGCGTCAAGACGACCCCAGGATGGCCACAGCAAGGCGCAAGATAGGCCCCAGGAGGCGACATTCGTTTGGGGGGGGGGGGGCGCTGGGGGGGGGGCTCCCCGGCCCTAGCAATACATATTCCTATCTTTATTATCTCACATCAGGAGATCCCCGGGGACGGGCGGCACCCCCCCCCCCAATAGAATCTGGCGGCCCCAGGGGCCCGTGAAGCTCTCTCTGGCCAGTCCCCGGAGGCCCCAGGGGTCCCTTGGGTGTTCTCTGGCCGCCCGCCAGTTGGGCTGCCCAACGCGGTCCAAAGGGCCCGAAATCGCCGAATAACACCTAAATATCACTCCCAAACGCCTACGATGGCCTCAAGACGGCCCAACAGGCCTTCAAGACGCCCCAAGAGGTCCCTAAGAGGTCCCTAAGCGGCGTCCCAAGAGGGCTCCCACTAACAAAAATCGTCTCATTCCCTTGGGAAAACGTGCATTTCTAACATATCCGCCTCTTCGTCTTACACACCTTTCAAGGCGGTCCAAGAAGCCCCCAAGATCACCCCAAGACGGCCCGAGAGACCTTCTAGACTGCTCAAAGACGGCCCAAGAGCGCTCCAAAAAGGCCCAAGAAACCCTCGAGAACTCTTTTTCGGAGCCCAGGAGGGCTCCAAATCGGTCCAAGAGGCCCGAGAAGCCCTCCAGACGGTCCAAGAGAGCCGGGAGACGCCGAAATATCACCCCCAAGCGCCTACGATGGCCTCAAGACGGCCCAACAGGCCTTCAAGACGCCCCAAGAGGTCCCTAAGCGGCGCCCCAGAGGGCTCCCATAAGCAAAAAACGCGTCATGAAAACGTTCATTTTTAACATATCCGCCTCTTCGTCTTTCACACCTTTCAAGGCGATCCAAGAGGCCCCCAAGATCACCCCAAGACGGCCCGAGAGACCCTCAAGACCGCTCAAAGACGGCCAAAGAGCGCTCCAAGAAGGCCCAAGAAACCCTCAAGACGGTCCAAGAGGCCCCAAGACGGCCCCATGATTCAGGTCCGCAGGGGCAAACTGAACGGAAATTTTGAGCCTCCCGCCCAAACACGCCCCCGAAATGCCCCTATAAGCCCCAGGTAGCCCCACGAAGCCCCCAAGAGAGCCCCAAAAGGCCCCCAACAGGCCGCAAGAAAGCCCCAAGAGGCCCCCAAGAGACCCCCAGGAAGCTCCCAGGAGGCCCCCAAGAGGCCAGGCAGACCCTCCCAAGAGACCACCAAGAGGGCCCACCCAGAGCCATCCACGAGGCCTCCCAAAGTTTCCAAGAAGCTCCCACGAAGCTTCCAAGGGCTCCCAAGACCCCCAAAGACCCCGCGATGGCACAATACGGGCCGGCGGAATGAGCGAAGCGATTCAATAATCTGCCCAAGACGCCTATGATGACTTCACGACGGCCCAACAGGCCCCCAATACCGCCCGCGAGGCCTCCGAGAAACCTCCGAGAGGGCTCCACATCGAGACCCCAATCGTTGATGTGTTTCGAAACACCTGGACCCAACCAGGTGCTCCGCGGACTGCAGGCATGGGGCAGCGTCAACATTTTCCAGGAGGCCCCAGGGGTCCCTTGGGTGTTCTCTGGCCCGCGGGTTCGGCGTCCCAAGACGGTCCAAAGAGCCCGAAATCGCCGAATAATCTGCCCAAGACGCCTATGATGATTTGACGACGGCCCAAAAGGCCCCCAATACCGCCCAAGACGCCTCCGAGAGGGCCCCACCTCTACACCCAAATCGTGGATGTGCTTCGAAACACCTGGACCCGACCAGCTCGCACGCATCATCATCGTGGTCACCGCCATGGTGAGCACCCTGTCCACAGGCGCTGCCCCTGACCTTCCCAACCCCCCGTGTCCCACGCGCCAAAAAGGGTTCCGACCCCTCCGTCTTCCTCAATAGGGCCCTCGAATCCTGAGGTTGTCCCGAATGCCCCGCATTTACCACACCTGTCATGAACGGAATCATCATCACTAACATAACACACACACACACACACACACACCCCTGCGAGCCTCCCTTCTCCAGAACTCGCCCCCCCATCACCTTCCCAACCCCTGGGCCCCACACATGCGTCAGGCTGTCCCGTTCCCTGTGCATCCCACTTCCGTCGTCGCCACGACCACGTCATCATCGTCGTAGTCCTACGTACACCTTCTCTACTCCGTCATCATCTCAGTTGCCATTATCCGTTGCCGCAGGCTCAAGCTGCATCGCGACAGCCCATGCCATGCCACCGAAACGCACAGGTTTGGCTTGCGCCCAATGCCACAACCTCCTGCCACTTTCTGCTTTCTCCTCGACGCAACTGCATGCGTCATCTGAGACAGCCAGATGCAAGGAATGCTGTTCCACAGACAACGCCGCTGTTGCGCTAACTGCGGCGTCCAGCTCCCGGTATCCGACTACGCGCTCCGCCAGTGGAGACGAAATGACCGAACGTGCCTCAGTTGCACAGGCGCTGCACACCAGAGGAGCGGGACATCCAGAAGGTTTACAGACCTCGCGTGCTCCAGCTGCGGCGTCTGCTGGCCCACGGACATGTTCCCACGAGACGCTCGACATCGGCCAAAACCAGTTTGCCTGAACTGTGTCCCCGCCCCCCACAGCGGTGGTCCACCATCAACGCTCACATCCACTTCTTTGGGAAATATGGCCATCCAATGCGAGCACTGCGGCGCGATGAGGTTCAGCTCAGAGTCTAAAACGTTCTGCTGCAACAACGGCAAGTAAATCATCAACTTCGCAGCGTACTTCCAATACCCCGACAAACCTCTCTGCGACATCTTCGCATCGCATTGGCCTCTGACCGACGATCGCGGGGACAGGGTGTACGACGCCACCACGACAGCTCTTCGCTACACTGGCTTCACGGCTCGCGCGCGCGGACCGCGCGCGCGCGCTCCATGGGCCGACGCCCATGCGCCCATGACCTTCCCATCCCCGTCCCTGCCCATCGCCGACGTTTCAGCCCGCATAGTCGCACTTCGCTCGCACACTGCACGCCAGCGCATCGTGCCAAGACCTCCAAGCGAAGCGCAGCGAGCTTCAAGTCTTGTATATATATATGTATATATATATGTGTGAACGTATATGAAAAATGCAGATATATATATATATATATATATATACACGTACATAGATGTATGCGAATGTAGACAAAATGGGGAGTACTGACATAGAGTGAGAGGCAAGATACAATACACACAAACAGGCAGACTGGCAAACATGGGATATAAAAGAGAAAGAGAGAGAGAGACAGCAACCCCAACAACAACAACAAAAACCACAACAACAACAACAACAATCACAACAACAACAGTAACAAGAACAACAACAACAACAACAATCATTTTCAGACTGTTCGCCCTTATCTGCTCGAGTGTCCCTTAACGCCTATTTCCCAGACCCTCGATACCCGCTCTGTTCGTCTTCGATCGTACCCCTTTTTGGGGGTATACCTTTTTCTCTCTGCAGGACGGGCCCCGGCAAGCGGCGGGGCGGCCGCGGACCGTCGGCCTGGCCAGCGGCAGCGCTGATCGTCGGATGCCCGACCCCAAGAGGGACGAACAGGGGACCGACCACGATGACCACGACGACGACGACGACGACGACGACGACGACGACGACGACGACGACGACGATGTCGACGACGACGACGACGGCGGCGACGACGACGACGACGACGAGCGAAAGCAAGAGCGACAGAGAGAACGACAGCAGGGCCACGAAGGGCACGAAGTAGGCCACGAAGGGCGACAGCGGGGACACGAAGGGAATGCGTATGGGGCCACGAAGAGCGCGAACGAGCGGGGGCCACAAAAGGCAACGACGGGGCCACTGAGGGTAGCAACTGGGCCACGTAGGACAGCGAGGGGGCCACAAAGGGCGACAGCGGGGCCACGAAGGGCATGCACATGGGGCCACGACGGGCGCGAACGAGCGGGGGCCACGAAGGGAATACGCATATTGGGCCAGGACCAACAACACAGTTTTTGAGGAGGAAGACTTTCTCTGATAAAAACAAGGTGCGAGCGCCGGGAGGGGCATTTCGATCAACAAAAAAATGTGCACCGGAGGGGGGATCAACAATAATTATTCTTCAGTAGTGATAATTCATCATCAACAACAACAACAACAATCATTTTCAGACTGTTCGCTCTTATCTGCTCGAGTGTCCGTTAACGCGTATTTCCCAAACCCTCGATACCCGCCCTCGCCTTCGATCGTACCATTTTTGGGAAGTATACCTTTCTTCCCTGCAGGCCAAGCCCCGGCAAGCGGCGGGGCGGCCGCGGACCGTCGGCCTGGCCAGGGGCAGCGCTGATCGGCGGCAACCCGACCCCAAGAGGGACGGACCAGGGGACCGACCACGACGACGACGACGTCAACGACGACGACGACGACGACGACGACGACGACGACAACGACGACGACGACGATGTCGACGACGTCGACGACGGCGGCGACGACGACGACGACGAGCGAAAGCAAGAGCGACAGAGAGAACGACAGCAGGGCCACGAAGGGCACGAAGTAGGCCACGAAGGGCGACAGCGGGGACACAAAGGGAATGCGTATGGGACCACGAAGAGCGCGAACGAGCGGGGGCCACGAAGGGCAGATAATGCGGGGCCACAGAAGGCAACGACGGGGCCACTGAGGGTAGCATCTGGGCCACGTGGGACAGCGAGGGGGCCAACAAAGGCGACAGCGGGGCCACGAAGGGGATGCCCATGGGGCCACGACGGGCGCGAACGAGCGGGGGCCACGAAGGGCATACATATATGGGGCCACGAAGGGCAGCGAGGGGGCCACGAACGGCGGCGAAGAGGCCACGAAGGGCTGCAAAGGGGCCACGAAGGGCTGCAACAGGGCCACGAACGGCTGCAACGGGGCCACGAAGGGCTGCAACGGGGCCCCGAAGGGCAGCGAGGGGGCCACGAAGGGCAGCGAAGAGGCCACGAAGGGCTGCAACGGGGACACGAAGGGCAGCGAGGGGGCCACGAAGGGCTGCAACGGGGCCACGAAGGTCAGCGAGTGGGCCACGACGGGCAGCGAGGGGGCCACGAAGGGCAGCGAGGGGGCCACGAAGGGCTGCAACGTGGCCACGAAGGGCAGCGAGGGGGCCACGAACGGCTGCAACGGGGCCCCGAAGGGCAGCGAGGGGGCCACGAAGGGCTGCAACCGGGCCACGAAGGGCAGCGAGGGGGCCACGAAGGGCTGCAACGGGTCCACGAAGGGCAGCGAGGGGGCCACGAAGGGCTGCAACGGGGCCACGAAGGGCAGCGAGATCCCGTAATCTGTGAGGGAATCCTAAGCGTGAGCGCGACTCCTGGGTGCCTGAGGTGTCGGGATCGCGGCGCTTGAGTAAACTCCGGGAAATTCCAACGCAAGGGCGCTATTCTTGAGTAAATTGCAAGCAAGTCTCCAGCGAGAGCGCGACTCCAGAGCGCCGAGAGAGCGATTCCTGCATAAACTGCAAGGAAGTCCCAAGCGAAAGCGCGATTCCTGAGTAAAATACGACGAAGTCTCGGGCGGAGGTGGTGGCCCTAGCTAAATTGTAAGGAAGTCTCAGGCGGGAACCGTTGTTGTTGTCATCCGGGGGCCGGGGGCTACCAATACAGTTCGAGGAGGACGACTTTTCCGGATCAAAAACAGGTTGCGAGCGCCGAGAGGGGCGTTTCAATTGAAAAATACAGTGTGCACCGGAGGGGGATCAACAACAATTATTCTTCAGTAGTGAGAGTGCAACAGCAACAACAACAACAATGAAAAACAACAATCATTTTTATAAACGGTTCGCTCTTACTGACACGCGTGTCCTGCATTCCGTATGCTCCAACCCTCGATACCCGCCCACTTCGTCTTCGATTGCACCCCCTTTCGGGGGGAATCTCTTCCTTGTCGGCCACTGACTGAAGTGCGAAGAAGTCTCGAGCGAGAGCGCCGTTCCTGAGTTCGGGGGCCTGTCTGGCCAAGGGCACTCGGAATACCTATGGAGAAATATCGAACAGGAGCCCTTGTCGCCGCGTTGTCGCCGTGTCCGGGCCTCCACCAACTTGCCTGAATTACGGGAGAATCTCGAGCGAAAGCGCAGTTCCTGAGTTCGGGGGCCCTCTTGGCCAGGGGCTCTCGGAGTAAATCGTGAGGAAGAGTCGAGCAGGAACCCTTGTCGTCGTGGCTGGGCCTCCGCCAACTTAATTGAATTGCGACGAAGTCTCGAGCGAGAGCACCGTTCCTGAGTTCGGGGGCCTCTCTGGCCAGGGTGTCTCGGAGTAAGTTGAGCAAGTATCGAGCGGAAGCCGTTGTTGTCGTAGCTGGGCCTCCAAGGGCCCAAATTTAGGGTCAAGCCAACGCTCGAGCGGGAGCCTCGTTTTCTGCGAAAATGTGCCGGCGTCGAGGCGAGCGGGCGCGGAACCGCTTACGGAGATCAACAACAATTATTATTTCGGAGTGGCTAGTCAACAACAACAACAACAACAACAACAACAATCATTTTACCCGAACGCGTGGTGTTCTCCCCAGTGCCAGGGTTTTCATACGACACCAGGCAATACCCCCACTTCGTGGGGGGGCATTACAAGCTCTACCAAATATCCAAACGACTCTTCGCGACCACCCAAACCCAGCTTCCCGCCCTATGACGTTGGGACACTTCACTTCGTGGCGTGCGGACGACCGTGGCTACTACACTGGCGTGGGGTACACACCCACAGAACCCAATGGTTTTTGGAGATTTCGGCGTGCGCGCGCGAAGAAAAAACGAATGTGTCCCGCATGGTATTATTTGACAGGGATGATGGCCCTGGCAGGTGCGCAACCGTTGTCGCAGAAGTTCGAAAAAGTTGCTCGCAAAAGCCCGTTTGACAGAAATGTTTAAAAAGTGTTGGGTTTTCCTACGAATCCGCAAGAGCGCGCGGGATGAGATTTTGACATTTTTTTGTTGAAAAACCATTGGTTTTTTGATGTTTTTATGTTAAAATCGCTCCGAACACTAAGCTTTTGGAAGGATTTCGTCTTGCGCGCGCGAATGTCCACTTTACCTTATTTTTTGCAAGGGATTCTTGAAATTTAAATATATTCGAACAAGAAATTTCATTTTATAGTGTTTTTTGCAAGGGAAAGCGGGGGGGAACAAAACAACCGGATCTGGATGACATCGAATTACCTGAGGCTTCCTCACGAAAATGATGAAAACGTGGCTGCGGCCTAGGCGCGGCGGGGGGGGCGTGCACCAGGGGGCCCAACAATAATTATTCTTTAGAATTAATAATGTTCAACAACAACCACAACAACAACAACATCAACAACAACAACAACAACAACAACAAAACAACAAAACAACAGCAACAACAACAACCACACAACAACAACAACAACAACAACAACAACAACAACAACAACAACAACAACAACAACAGCAGCAGCAGCAGCAACGACAACAGCAGCAGCAACAACAACAACCAACAACAACCAGCAACAACAACCAACAACAACAACAACAACAACAACCAACAACAACCAACAACAACCAACAACAACAACGCCAACAACGACAACAGCAACAGCAACAACAATAACAACAACATCAACAGCAACAACAACAACAACAACCACAACGACAACAACAACCACCAACAAAACAACGAGAGGCCAAAGAGAGAGAGAGAGAGAGTGAGAGAGAGCAGCACGGGGGAGGGAGGAAGCATGGAGAATGGATGAGGGAGGAGGAAGGGAGGAAGAAGGAAGAGTGGAGGAGTGAAGAGCGAGAGGGGAGGAGGGACGATGCCAAAGAAACGAGAGCTGGCCTGCGCGGCCGCTGGTTTCCTGCGGACCTTCTTTGGCGCCGCCTTTGGCCAAAAGAAAGCATGAGATCCAGAGAACGATCGGAGACGACGGTGGAGTATGGGAGAGGGAAGAGTGCAAATGGAGGACAATAGAGAGCTAGGCCCGCGCTAACCACATCCGATATCCTGCCCCTCCCGCCCACCCGTGATTGTTGCGCCTCATCCTTTCTGTGCGCCGAGCTGGGTGTAGAATCGACCAGGGATCCGCAGATGGCACCTGGGGCCAATGATCCGAAGGAGGACACGCACAAGCGAACATAGGAAGAAGAGGGAAGGTGAGGTTGGCGGAGGGGGGGGTAGCAGGCGAGGGGAAGGCGGAAAAGGAGCGTGTGAGGGTGGGTGAGGGGGGTGAGGGGAAGGGGAAACGGGAAGGGGACGGGAGGGGTAGGGGAAGGGGGAGGGGAGGGCAGGGGGGGGGGGGAGGGAGGGGAGGGGGCGGAAGGGGGAGGGGAGGGAGAGGGGGGGGGGGGGGGCAAGCTAGGTGTGCTCGCGTCATATCTGACGTCCTATCCCTCCCTCCCATCCCTTACCATGGCGTAGGTATCCTCTCTATTCGCACAGTCGGATGTCGTAGCAGGGCATAGCATTACATGGCATAGCATGGTGTTGAAGATCAACGCGTAGCCTGACGCCCCACAGAGGGGGGGGGGGCTTTCTGCGGCCCCAAAAAAGAACCAAACGGCACCGAATGTGTAATTACTTCCGATAGTTGCTTCGGGGGGCCATTGTCTAGTTTTGGGGTCCTATTTGGAAGGACCGAAAACCGTGCCGTGGCATGGCGCTGGGCAACGGGAGCACGGTTCGAAACGAGTGGAAACGCGGAAATAAGGCCAACGCTGCAACGGGAGCACAATTCGGAATGAGCGGAAGCCCGGAAATGAAGCCAGCGCTGCAGCAGGAGCAAGATTCAGAACGAGCGGAAGCCCGAAAATGAGGCCAGCGCCTCAGCGAGAGCAGGTTTTTATTATTATTATTATTATTATTATTATTAGTAGTAGTAGTAGTATTATTATTAGTATTATTATTATTATATATATACATAACTCGCCGACATCCTGTGGAAAAAACATGCGCGAGGGGGGGCCGAACACTCCGAGGCAGATTCCGCCACAGACTCAGGGGAGAGAAGAAAGTAGTATTCATGTTGAGTAATTATGGGGGGGAGGGGTAGGGAGGGGGGAGGGGAAGGGGAGAGGGAAACGGGAGTGGGAGGGGAATGGGGGTGAGGAGGGAAAGGAGGGCCAGACCAGACCCGGCCCGCACCACTGATGCTGTCACACACCACGTCCCGAGTCCCCGCTTCATGAGCCAGTGCACGTGTTTGCTTCCCCATACAGAATGACTGGACAGCACAACAGTACTAAGAATACGATGGACATGACAAGGAGTCGCCCTCCACGCAGGTAGCTAGTCGAAGCTTTAGGAACCATGTGCTCGCGCCAGAGCGACAGCGCAACTCTGGAGAGGAGCCGCCCTTCATCCATGCAACTGCTAAAACTCCCAAACTGCAAGCTCAAGAAACACAAAAAGGCCTCAGACGTAAACCAGATGTTGAAAAGGGGCCACCCTCCGCATGTGTAGGTGATCGAAGGCAATAGACGGCGAGGACCATACTTGAAAATGAGCCGCTATCCACCCGTACAGTTGTACAAAGCTGCTCCACGGGCATCAACGCAGAAGGCATCTCAAGGCAGAGCCACCGAATGAAGAGGAGCCGCCACACCCCATCCATCAGTGTAGCTGCTTAACCTATTCAGACAAGTTTGCGTGGTGCTCAGGTGGGAGATCCAAGCGCGTCAGGATCATAGAACGTAAAGGGAACAGCCTGGCCTGCCACACCGACACGTCTGATGGCGCGACGAAGGGTTAAAGGAACAAACAACAAACGACAAAAACAGCTGGCGAGAACTGGGCTAGAACCGCGGAGCGGCGGGAGACGTGGCGGACAGTGATCGGGGGAAGGACTACGGTAGGTTCGCGCGTCGTCGGCGCGCGCACCGCAAAGGCTTCTGACACCGCATCGATCGTTCAACCCTGAGTCGATCGCGGCACCGATCGTTCAAGGTTGAACTCCGTCGGGTACAGTGGCGTTCCTGCCTCCCTCGGCGCTTCAGCGTCACAGACATCAACATAGAACGCCCTCGCCGGCGTCCCCGACGCGCCAACGCCACATGAACCTGCTGTACTGACGTGCTCGACCATGGGACCTTTGCTGCCCTTCGGCCTTCGGCGGCTTTGGGCGGTCTCCGGAAGTCCTCGACGGCGTCCACGGGTCTCCAGCGGTTTTCGGCGACCTCTGGCGTCCTCGGCGGGCTCCAGCGGTCGTCGGCGGCCTCCAGCGGTCACGGGCGGCCTCTGGCGGTCTCCAGGGACCTGAAGACCTGACGAAAGGTGCCTGGCGAGTCGAGGACCTGAAGAAATATTCATGCCGATTCGGGCCAGGTCTCCAGGGAAGAGCGTGCCTGCCAAATCGGGAACCTGCAGAGACGGACGCGGCAATCCGGCGGGCGCCGTGGGAGAAACAGGAGGCCGAGTGCGGGGCTGCGGCTGGAGCCGAGGCGAGGGCACGAGTCCAGAGGCCCGAAGGCGCGTGTGGGAGGCGTCGCTCGGACAGAAGTCTGCGCAAGGATGGCTCGAAATAGCCCACCAGGGCTCCGGAGAGGCCCAAGGGGGCCCCGAGATTGCTCTGGGGTGGTCACCGAGCCTTCCAAGCAACCCGCCAAGAGGCCAAGACGACTGGAGAGTCAAAGGTGACGCGCTTCTGTGGTCTTCGCATCGTCGCCTTTTCGGCTCCCAACTGGTCTCTGAGAACGAATAGCCCAGACAGCCCAGGAGGGCCCAAAGAGGCCAAAGGGCCCCAAATACTTCGAAAAGCACTCCAAGAACCCCAACAACCTTCAAAAAGCCATGCCTCGGTCCCGGCAAAAATCGAAACTGATTGAGTGCGTCCCTTTTTTTGGTCGCTGGCTCCATGAGAGCCTCTCGATGGCTTCAAGATGCCTCCAACGAGCTCCAACGGGGAGCAAAGTTGACGATTTAGTGGGCCGAGTTGGTTCGTGGTTTCCCTGGTCTTCCTCACATTTCCCGTCATACAACTCTGCCAGGAATCACGTCTGGACGGACTGGTGAGATACGCGAAGCGTCAAACATTTGGGACAACGTTGGTTTTACACGAACGGTGGGAACGAAGAAGTGCCCGAGCTTGAAAGGTATCACGACATCCAAATGTGAAACGGTAATTACAGCAGGCGCACCGATCAAATCGAAATTCCAAGGAAATTAAGGAACAAGGAGTTTGAAGAACGTCATAGTTAAGTCATTGGGAAGCCCTTCTCTTTAAGCCTGTCCCTGCCGGGGGGGGGCCCGGGAGGGGGTCCCCGCGGGGGGTCCCCAGGTGGGATCCCAGGGGGGAGGAAGGGGGTAAGGGTCTCAAACAAGTGCCCTGGAACATGCGGCTTCTGATTGACTTGCCCACAACATGCAAGTTCACCTGAAAATCCAACCAGCCCTTTGGGCAAAGGTCGTTTAGCGAATTCTGACTTTCCTCTTCCAGAAACTTCTTCCTTTCCGGGACGTTGACCTCCCCCCGCCCTCCCTGGTTTTTGGGTTGGGCGCACGATCGGTCATAGCGCCCATGGCCCAAGATGGCTCCAAGAGGGCCTCCGATCCTCGAAGATGGCCTCCAAGATGGGTAATGATGGCCGACGATGGTGCAAGATAGCTTCCGACATACCTTCCAGAGGCCCGACGAGGGCCACAAGACGGGTTCAAGTGTTCTCGGACCCCCTCCGGACACCTCCAGAGGCCAAAACCGTTCAAACACCTAGGGAAAATAATTGATTGTTACCCTCTCGCTTCCGATGCGCTTGTACGGCCTCAACATGACCGCAAGATGGTCCAAGAGAGGCCCAAGGAGGGCCCAAGAGGCCCCCAAGACGGCCCCTAGAGCGCCCAAGAGCGGCCCAAGGGCGCCCTAAGAGGGCCCCAAGAGGCGATTATGACGGCTCTGGAGGGGGGGGGAATCTAAAGCCCCTCCCCCCCTTCTGATCGATGGCCTCCCAGAGGGCCCCAAAAGGCCCTGCAGGGCTCCAAGAAGGCTCCAACACAAGGGCCCTAAGAGGGCCCCAAGACACCCCACAAGAGCCCCGAGAGGGCCCCAAGATCCCCAAAAAGAGTCCCAAGAAAACTCCCAAAGGCGATTTTTATGGCTTTGTCCTCGTCCTCGGTGTCCTCATCCTCCTCCTCCTCCTCCTCCTCCTCCTCCTCCTCCTCCTCCTCCTCGTCCTCGTCCTCGTCCTCGCCCTCATCGTTTTCCTGAAAATGCTCCTCCTCTTCCTCGTCGTCGTGGTCGTCGTGTCTTCTTCTTCTTATTATTATTCCACCGCTCTTCCTTCTGAATAACTCCTCCCTGTCGCAAACCGAGTCCGGTTGAAAGGGCGGGCCCCAAGTTTCGTCTGAGACATCCTCACCACTTAGAATCCTAAGAAATGAAATTTACAAGAGCTTCCCGGATGGAGGGCGGCCCGCTTTCAACGTGTGGCTCTCGCCTAAGCGCCGCGCACATTCGTCTTAAACAGTTGCAAGGGCTTCACAGATGCAGGGCGGGCCCGCTTTCAAAACGCCGTTCTCGCCTTAGCGCCGCGCACACTCGTCTTAAAACTTTGCAAGAGCTTCACAAATGCAGGGCGGGCAGCTTTAAAAATGTGGCTCTCGCCTCAGCGCCACGAACACTCGTCTAAAAGTTTGCAAAAGCTTCACGCGTGGAGGGCGGCCGGCTTTCAAAATGTGGCTCTCGCCTCAGCGCCGCGAACACTCGTCTTAAACAGTTGCAAGAGCTTCACGGATGGAGGGCGGCCCGCTTTCAAAATACACATCTCGCCTTAGCGCCGCGTAAACTCGTTTTGAAATATTGCACGGGCTTCACGGATGGAGAGCGGCTCATTTCCAAAATGTGGTTTTCGCGCTTGCGCCGCGCACATTCGGAGTAAGAGATTGCAGCAGTTTCACAGATTATCATCGTCAACGTCCCAGAAATGCTTTGCGGCACGATTTCGGAATGCCAAGGCCAGTATCGTAGATTCGCGGGGTTGAAGTCACAGGGATGTTCTGACACGGCTCAGGATCGTCAAGACGCAACAGTAACTTTGATTCACGGCGTTGAAGTCCCAGGAACGGTGTTCTGGCACAGTTCTGGACGAGGAAGAGGAGGAGGAGGAGGAGGAGGAGGAGGAGGAGGAGGAGGAGGAGGAGGAGGAGAGGAGGAGACGGACGAGGAGGAGGAGGGGGAGGAGGAGGACGAGCAGGAGGAAGAGGAGGAGGGGGAGCAGGGGGTGGCCCTGCGTCGCAGGGCGGCCTTCTGCGGCGCTCCCGGCGCGGCCGGCTCGCTGGGCTCCGCCGCGGCGGCCGCGGCCTTGCCCGTCTCGACCTGGGCGGCACGGGTCTCTCGGCTGCCTCGGGCCGGGCGAAAGGGGGGGATAGCAAAGGGGGGTTTGAGAATCAGCCCACGTAGCTGATTTTCCTGGCGCCTCCCGGCGCCGGAGACGGCTATGTATCGAGGAGTGGGCCCCTCGGTGGGGCCGAAACCGGCTGCATGCAGCAGATTTCGTAGCCCCCCCTTTCCCAATCCCCCCCTTTCGTCCGGCTCGGCTGCCGCGCCCACTGGCGCCTGGCCGCCCCCCCTGGCGACGAACCTGGAGCGAGAGCGCACCGAAGCGAACGTGCTGCTTTCCTGCTCGGGACCGCAGCGTGCCTGGCGGCACCGCCCCAGAGCCGCACCCGTGGCGGGGGGGGGAGAGCGGGACGGTGGTGCGCACACCCGACCCCTGCCGCGCGCTCGCCCGCGCCGCGTGCGCACCACGAGGCCAAACCCGAGGCAAGTCGCCTGCGGACGTGCCCCCCTCGCGATATACCCTGCGGGAGCGCCGCGCCAGGAGCGCCAGGCGGGCCCGAGCACCGGCCACGGCGAGCCCCGGCCGCGAACGAGGCGCTCCCCCGCCCGAGCCCGAGGGGCGCGGCCCGAGCCCGAGGAGCCCCAGCCGAGCCCCAGAGTGGCCCTCGCGCCCGCGTCCTGGCCGCAGGCCCTCCCTCGGAGGGGGCGGGGGAGGGGCGGCCGCGCACCGTCGGCGCGGGGCGCCTCGAGGCCGAGGAGCAGCCCGCAGCACGCCCCCGGGGTGGCGCAGGATCGCCCCGGATCTTCTGCGACGTCTGTTCTATGCTTTTTTTTAGTCTGACTCTTATCTCATACTTTAGTCGGACTCTTATTCATGAATACGTGTATTAATATATATATATATATATATATATATATAATATATTCCTCTTCCAATAATTTTATAAGCCCGGGCGGGGGGAAACCCATCCCCCCCCCAAAACCGGACTCCCAGGACCTGGGGCTTTGGGGCCCTCTGGACGGGCCTTGAAGCGGCCACCGGGCCTCGCAAGGCGTTTTGCCAAGCCTTCCCAGCACACTTAGGGCGATCAGGGGGGTCATCGGAGACGTCCCAGAGACCCCCAAGACAGCACAAGAGCGCTCCAAGAGTGACCGACGTGACCTCAAGATGGCCCAAGAAGCCTCCAGGACGGCCCCAAAGAGGCCTCCAAGAGCACTCCCATGAAGGCCCCCCGAGGCAAAAATCATTGATTTTCTGATGGTTTTTGGTGAATTTGGGGGTTCTCCTCTTTTCGGCTTCCCGACGCTCCAAGATGGCGGTCTTCTGGGCGTCCGAAGCCGCCTGGGAGGCTCCCAAGTCGCCCCACAACCATCCGAAAGGGCTTCCAGGCAGTCCAAGAGAGCCCCCAAACGGCACAACACGGGTCCAAGATGGCCCTCAGAGAGCCCCATGGCGGCCCAAGATGGCCCAAAGACACCCTCCGAAGAATTCCAAATCGTGATTCGGTCGTTCAGGGAGACGGCAGTTCGAGGCAGGGTGGCCCGAGGAAGCCCCCGGAGGAGGCCCCCAGAATACGCCCAGGAGGCCTCCAAAAGGCCGTAAGAAAGCCCGAAACAACTTTTGTGAGGCCCCTAGAGGCTCTCCAAGGAGGAGCTTCCGCAAAACAGAGCTGAGGAGGCTGTGGAAGCATGGAGGAAGGATAACGAATAACATCATTGTAGCGGCGATGCCAGAAAAGGCAACCAGGAGTTATCGCTAAATTGTCGGCTTGACCTTCCTGCCATTCCGCCTGCAAACCAAAGTTCAAGGACCAAGGTGCATGGCGCGAAGCGCCACTGCAGTCTTGTATATCTATATATATAGAGAGATATAGATATATCGGAGGTTGGGGGGCGAGTCCGACGTGAAACGGAGACCCCCCTACCGGGGAATCGATTTCGGCTTTGGGTTCGTGCCGTGCGTGCGTGCGTGCGGGCGAGGCGAAGCTGCGTGGGCGGGCGAGAGGAAATCCTCCTGTGGCTGGGCCGCGGCCGGACCAAATGTAACTCCTCCGGCGGCCGGTGCCCCGCGGTGTCCCGCCAGTGTCCCGCCGGTGTCCCGCCGGTGTCCCGAAATCCTCCTGTGGCTGGGCCGCGGCCAGACCAAATCTTTCTCATCCGGCGGCCGGTGCCCCGCGGTGTCCCGCCAGTGTCCCGCGGGTGTCCCGAAATCCTCCTGTGGCTGGGCCGCGGCTGGACCAAATGTTTCTCCTCCGGCGGCCGGTGCCGTGCGGTGTCCCGCTGGTGTCCCGCTGGTGTCCCGAAATCCTCCTGTGGCTGGGCCGCGGCCGGACCAAATGATGCTCCTCCCGTCAAACGGTGGCCCGCGGTGTCCCGCTGGTGTCCCGCCGGTGTCCCGCCGTGGGTGTGCATTTCAAAGCATCGCCGCTTGCGGCGAGCTATCCAATGCAAGCCCGCATGCAAACTGACATGTAGACTGAAAAGCCCATCGAAATGCAAATCGATTTGCACATCCAAATGCAAATCGTAAGGCGCCGTGGGTTGCGTATGTAAAAACTTGGCGCCTGCGGTGAGCTTTCCAATGCAAGTCGACATGCAAATCAAGATGCAGATCGAAAAGCTAATCGACATGCACATCGATATGTCGACATGCACATCGAGATGCAGATCGAAAAGCAAATCGACATGCACATCGATATGCAAAAGGATATGCATCATCACAATCACACTGCTCACTAGACTGCGCACCACAGGCATCGTCAGAACAACAGTCACCACTGTTGCCCATTGCTGCCACCCCCCGCACCTCCTTATCACCCGCCGGGTGGTCGTATAGGTACGTATCTGAGGGGGCCCAGGGTCGCACCTGGAGATGGCAATCAGATCTGCCAGAGCGCCGTCGGGCGTCAAGCCGCCCCTCCTGGCGCAAAAAACAAAAAAAACAAACAAACAAACAAACAAACAAACAAACAAACAAACAAACAAACTAAAAACTACCCACCCCCGCAGCCTTGACAGCCAGCTGCCTTGCTCGCGCGCTGCCCGGCACGCGCGCGCGTGCATACCGCAGCTCCTCCTGGCCCAGAGGAGGACCACGAGTCCGAGGCGCGTCGCCGTCAAGAGAGCGGCCGAGATCGGGAGTGCACCGAGTCCTGGGCGGCCGAGGATCGCCCCAAGACTGCCCCAAGACTCCGAGGACACCGACATGCGGCCCCCTCGGACACCCCTCCACGTCTCCAGGTGGCCAGGACCCCCGAACGGCCCCGAAGATGCCCTGGCGGGCGCAGAAGAGGCCCACAAGAGGCGCCGTGAAGACCCATTCCGTCCCCTTCACGGCTCCCATCCCCCCCCCTCTCACCCAGGACCAGGACGTCCAGCGTTCCCGCTGTGTGGCGCGCTGGTCCTCAAGCCGCCACAGATCACGCGAGACTCCTATTCCGCCCCGCAGCGTACAGGGCACATCGTGATGAAGGCTGGCCAGTACATATGTTATTACTTACGCGGGTCGCACTCGTCGACAAATGTCACACTTGTCACGCTAGCCCTTGCGACAAACGGCATCTCGGACGGGCTGGGATCGATTGAGGCGTCCGTTGGAGGGACTGGACCCCAAGCGCAACCTGTCGCTGGGACATGTACTTCTCGCCACCCTCTGACTCGACCGAGCATCGGGTACGTTGGCTGTCTCGGGTCCCCTGCAGGCGTGGGTCCCGCACCTTTGATATGTATGCTTGTTCAGCGTGAGACCACTTCTAAGCCGGCCAATGCGTTCTAGTGGCCCACCCAACTTTGCATTGCAAGCAGAACAAGAAAACGGGGGGGGGGCAATGACCTGAACGTCGGGGCGTGGGCGGGTTGGCGCATGCTTGGAGTCCCACCCCATCACAGCATCTTTAAGCGTGCTTTCCGCCGCGGCAGCCGCTGCTGACGGGGGCGCGCAACAGGTGCAGCCTTGCCCCTTGCGCTTTTCCCTTAGCAACCTTGCCCCTTGCGCTTTCCCCTTATTTAATCGCTTCGCTCATTCCGCCGGCCCGTCTTGTGCCATCGTTGGCGTATGCGTGCGCGCTCGTGGGCCGTGCGGCAGCCTTGCCGGGCTGCATATCTGGAGGCAAGCCAATCCAGCTTCCAATTTCACCCCCAGCTCTCCCCCCCGCCCCCAACCTGCCCCTCCACCTCCCCTTCCGCCCTTCCCCCGGCTGTTCGAAAAACTGCCCGGCGCGCGCCCGCGTCGACTCTGGCCAGGCCCCGTCCTGGGCCGCGAGGCTCCCGACGCGGCCTGGGCCACGGGGAGCCCGCGCACCGCAGAGGAGGCCCGAGGGAGGAGGCGGAGGGGGGAGGGGGAAAAACGCAAGGGGCAAGGCGGAGGGAGGAGGAGGCGGAGGGTGGAGGAGGAGGCGGAGGGGGGAGGAGGCGGAGGGGGGAGGGGCAAGCTAGGTGCGCTTTCGTCATATCTGACGTCCTAACCCTCCCTCCCATCCCTTCCCATGGCGTAGCTCCCCTCTCTATTCGCACAGTCGGATGTCGTAGCAGAGCATAACATTACATGGCATAACATGGTGTTGAATATCAACGCGTATCCTGACATAGCATGGCGTGGCGACGCCCGAAAGTGGGGGGGGCTTCTGCGATCCAAAAAATCAACGAATCGACACGGAATTGATCATCACTTCCGATGGTTGCTTCGGGGGGGGGGGAGGGGGGGGCATTCTCTACATGTTGGGGCCGATTTGGAAGGACCGAAAACCATGCCGTGCCATGGCGCTGGAAATAATGACGCCAGCGCTGCAGCGGGAGCACGATTCGGAACGAGCGGCAGCGCGGAAATGAGGCCAGCGCTGCAGCGGGAGCACGATTCGGAACGAGCGGTGGCCCGAAAATGAAGCCAGCACCTCCAACAAAAAAACCTATTCCCGAGAATCCTGTGTAAAAAAACTATACGCGGAGGGGGGCCGCCCATTTCCTGGACGTCGACAGGGGAGAGAGGAGAGTAGTATTCATATTGTTTACTTGTGGAAGGGGGAAAAGCGCGCGCGGAGGGAGGCAAGGAGGAGGGGTCGCAGTGACCGGGCGCCGAGAGGCGCGCGCCCGTTCCCCCCTCCACGGCGCAGGCGCGCCGGGGGGGGGGCGGGAGACCTGCCGAGTCTTGGTCAGCATGTCCAGGGTCTCCTTCTCCTTCCTGGCTCGCTCCTGGGCGGACACGCCCTCCCCCCCGCTCTCCAGCCCGCGCCCCCGTCGTCGCTCAGGGGGGGCCGGGGGAGGGCGCAGCGGGCGTTGGCGGCCCGCAAGAGCAAGACGGGCAGAAAAGGAGAAGGTTCCTCCCAAAGCTCAACCACAACGATGACCTCTTCTTTGTGCACTGCATACCGCTGCAGCAAGGCTGCGGCACTGCGTCAGTCGAGGAGAGCATGACGGCCGTCGAGCTGCCGAACGCATGAATACAGGCGCAGCCTCCAACGCCAAACCGCTGCACCAGGGAGTGGTGGTACAAAGGACAGATCGAGAAGAGCCGCGAATGGAAATGCCTGAGGCCTACTCGACACGTGATGTTCGAAACCCTACCATCCAGACATCGGGATGGGGGCAGGAACGGGCGGGGGGGGCATAGCAGGAGCTCGCAGGTGCGGAGGCCTCCAAAAACTCTCCTGGGCTGCTTCTCCCCCCGCTTGTCTCCCTCTCTCCGCCCGCTTTCTCCATCCATTTCTGATTCCGCCGCCGCCTCCTCTTCCTCCTCCTCCTCCTCCTCCTCCTCCTCCTCCTCCTCCTCCTCCTCCTCCTCATCATCATCATCATCATCATCATCATCATCATCATCATCATCATCATCATCATCCTCATCCTCATCTCATCCTCACCTCTCTCCTCCTCCTTCTCTCATCATCATCATCATCATCATCATCATCATCATCATCATCATCATCATCATCCTCATCCTCATCCTCCTCCTCCTCCTCCTCCTCCTTCTCTTCCTCCTCCTCCTCCTAATCATCATCATCATCATCATCATCATCATCATCAGCATCAGCATCATCATCATCATCATCAGCATCATCATCATCATCATCATCACCATCATCATCATCATCATCATCATCATCATCATCATCATCATCATCATCATCATCATCGTCATCGTCATCATCACCATCATCATCCCTCTTTCCTCCTCCTCCACCCGCTCACGCCCTGCCGAATCATTCGCCCTTCTGCAAATAATTTCTGCAGCTTCTCTCCCTGCCTGCCTCCCTCCACCTCCTCTCTCCATCCCTGTCTCCTTCCACATTCTCCCCCTCAACCTCGTGGTCCTTTTCTTCCTCCCTACATCCAGGACTGCTCCCCTGCACCAGCCCACAGAAGAAAGATCCTGCACAAGCTTCATGACCCTGCGACAGCACACGCAAAACACTGCACTCGATGAGGTACACCATCCATCGCAAAAGTACCCATTTGGGAGACCAGAATCCGCAAACACACGGACGCGCGCGCGCACGCACGAAAGCACACGCACATTTGTCTCGCTGGCTGCTCTGCCCCGGGTATCGAGGTGCCTTGGGGTCGTTCGACACGTGGCCCCAGCCATCCCCGCCGACTTTCGCAGCCTCTGCGCTGAGGGCAGCGCTGGTAATTGCAATGATAATGCTCACGGAATCAACCACACCGATGCGAGCCTCAACCTACACTTGCAGCATGCCTGGGCAGTCCCGAAAGTCTGCTTCGATGACCAGCATTCGTGAACATGTTTTCCTTGTGCTTGCGGTGGGCTTTGTAGGTGGTGGGCATAGCTCGAGTCAATGTTGCTTAACGCTGCTCGCGTCCTTGGCATTAGGACGATCGAAGACAAGGCAATTAGTGCGCAAGCTGCACCAGTCAAAGTCGGACATGAGCGAAGCCAAAGGCGGACCCTAACTAGCCCTCCGGGTCAAAGGTCCAGGTCTAGTCAAATCATATATCGACACTCATTGCTATAAGGGCTGACCGACACTTACCTCACCATGACTAGAAATCCAATGTACTCCACAAGCGGAAATGATATACTCACAGAAGTCCTTTAACTTTCTGAGCAGCCCGACAACTGGCCAGTTTGGCCATCGACTCCTTCGTATAACTCACCAGCCAGGTGATGGGAACATGGAGTGCTCTCACCCCAAACCGTGACACATCCCTGGTTACGCGACGCGGAGCTACGCAGCATGGAGAGAGACCCGTGCCACAGGTCAGGTCGCTGAGGGTCCCTACTGAGAGATGCGTGGCAGCCTTACTGTTGAACGAGCAGCCGAGACAGCACACGCCAACAACGCTCGAGGGCCACGGGGCCGCGAACCACGAGGGCCATCGGCCACAGCAACGCGGACCGACTGCAAAACCATGGGCCGCGGCCTCTCCGGCCACGATGCAGCAGCACCTGCCACGGGCCGCAGCACCGAGAACCACCGCCAGCCCAGACGCCCGAGGCCGCCGAGCGCTGATACGACGGGCCACCGAGGGCCACAGCACCTCCAGGGGATTGGGCGTCGCCCCCGCGCCCCCAAGCCACACCACGACCCGACGCCCAAGCGGAGCGGCCTCGTAGGCCTTCGGGCACGGCGGAGCTTCGCGGGGCGGGCCCCCCGCCATCCTGGCGGACGCACGCACCATCAGTGGCTCAACGAGCAGCGGCCCCGTACTGGGCCCTCGCTTGGGGTCCCAGGGAAAGGATAAAGCTGCACAGGAGCTTCGCCCAAACTTGGCCATGCGCCGCCGCTCCCAGGCGTAGCTGCAACTCTTCGCGCCCGCCCAGGTTAGCCAACAGCATCTTCTCCAACCCAGCCTGCACGATTCCCAGCGGTCTCCCCCCAGGCGTCGCACAGCCCAAGAAAGCGGGGAGAGGCACGACTAGCGAAGAGAGAGAGAGAGGGGGCAAGGACGGGGCGTGGCGGGGGCGGGGCAGGGAAAGGAGGAGAAGGACAAAGGGAAGCAGGCAAGACAGGGCGAGATGAAGGAGTCAGGACAGGACAGGAGGATGCATGACAAGAGCAAGAGGGGCAGGAAAGAGAGGGGGTGGTTAGGCTGGGCGAAGAGAGGCGGAAAATCCGAGGCAGAGGGAGAGCAAGAATAGATGGGATGAAAGGAGAGGGAGAAAGGAGATGAAGGGTGTGAGGGAGTTTGGGTATGGAGCTGGCAGGGGGGAAGCGGCGACGCCAACCTGCCCCCTACCCCCCGGGGGCCTCTGGAGGTCCACAAAAGTCTCCAAAGGACCCAAGGGGTCTCCAGAAGCCAGCGGAGGTATCAAAGGGCCTCCGAAGGCGCCCGAAATAAAGAATAACGTATGGAAGCATCGACACTCGAACCTCCAGGGCGCCGTCGTCGCGCGGATCCAGCGCCTCCCGCTCAACCTCCACAGCTGGGCCCCCGGCCTCTCTTTCGGTGTGCTTCAAGTACATATCTTTGAGCTTGAGGCCTACGCTCCCTTCAGTCCTCTTCCATATATTCCTCCTCCTTCTCCTGCTCCCAACGTGCTTCTTTCAAACATCTCTCGTCTCTCCATCCTATTCGTCAACTACTACGACTACTACAACGAATACTACTACTACGACTACGACTACGACTACGACTACGACTACGACTACGACTACGACTACGACTACAACTACGACTACGACTACGACTACGACTACGACTACGACGACTACCACTACTACTACTACTACTACTACTACTACTACTACTACTACTACTACTACTACTACTACTACTACTACTACTACTACTACTACTACTACTACTACTATACTTGCTACTACTACTACTTTTTCTCTTATGATTACTAGACGCCTCTACGACTACTACTACTACTATATACTACTACTACCTTCTAAACTACATGCTATACTACTTACTTACTACTACTACTACTACGACTACGACTACGACTACGACTACGATCACGACTACGACTACGACTACGACTGCTACTACTACTACTACTACTACGACTACTGCTGCTACTACTACTACTACGACTACTACTACTACTACGACTACTACTACTACTACTACTACTACTACTACTACTACTACTACTACGACTACGACTACGATCACGACAACGACTACAACTACGACTGCTACTACTACTACTACTACCACCACTACTACTACGACTACTACTACTACTACTACTACTACTACTACTACTACTACTACGATTGTTACTACTTCATTAACTGCGACTACTACCACTGCTAACACTACTCCCACTACCACTACCACTACTACTACTGATCCTACTGCTCCTACTATTACTACTACTGCTGCTACTATTTCTACTACTACGACT
>CAUYUJ010018363.1:0-150000 GCA_963575745.1 Prorocentrum cordatum | reverse complement strand
GAGGAGGAGGAGGAGGAGCAGGAGGAGGAGGAGGAGGAGGAGGAGGAGGAGGAGGAGGAGGAGGAGGAGGGAGGAGGAGGGAGGAGGAGGAGGAAGAGGAGGAGGAGGAGGGAGGAGGAGGAGGAGGAGGAGGAGGAGAGGCGTGCCGCAGCCCCCGCCAGAACTCGTCCACCGGCCAGGGTTGCAACGCGGCCGCCTCCCAAGCTGAGGCGGCGCCTGAGCAGCAGCGAAAGCCGTACGGAAGCGCTCCGGCCGAGGCCAGCAGCGGGGGCGGCGTCTCCAGCGGGTGTTGTCCCAAGCACAGGCATCTCCGTTCAAGGCCCTGCGACGGCTCCCCCAAGGAAGGGGAGACAAGCAAGGCAAGGTGAGCGGCCCTTCTGTGGCCTGGCTGGGCGGCGGACCCGACACCCCGCCAGTTTCCCTGCACTCTCCCAAGCAACTGGTGCAACAAGGGATTCCCGGCGGCAGTCGAAATATTGTCGGACAGGCAAGCATGTTGTGAAAGAAAAGCCCCTCGCCCAATCTGTAGAGCGAAAGCGGCGTCTCCAGCATGCTCTCCGATGCAGCGCTCGCCCCGCCAATGCCGCGCAGCTCTCACCGCGACCTCCCAGGCAGGGGCGATAGAGACACAGTGGAGGGGTGAGCCTGGGCAGGGGGTGGCCAGACGGGGGACAGCCGCAGTGGCCAGCGCGCGCGGACAGGTTGGCCGTGGGGCTGTTCCTCCCAGAACCAGCAGCATCTGTGGCGCAGTGTGGCAGTCATCGCCCAAGGAGGCATCGCCGCTGGGCCGCTTGCGCAAGTGGCGTGCCGGCGTGACAGCGGGTGCGCTTGAGCCCCTGGCGTGTCAAAGGTCGAGGAACCCAGCCTCTCTTTGCCGAGGAGAAGGCGGTCATGGCAAAATTGGGGCCCATCGAAGTCGCTGCGGCAAACATGGAAACTACTTAGCTCTGCCATACTTATTGCCCACGGCACCTACCGTGTACAAATCTGCTGAGTTGAAACTTCCGTCCCCGCCCCTGCGTCTTCAATCAGTCCTGCCCTTTCTGTGAATCTCTCATCTAGCACTACATAAACAACTGCATCTTGCCACCAGCTCCCTCCCTCCAGGATCGACTATAGGCTTTCTCATCTTTTCCAATGACTCCAAGATCTCTTGCTGCTCCGCCTTGCCAATACGCGCCTGCGGACAGCTAGTGAGGCAACATAAATCCACAAGACAAAAGCGCGGCATCTGCGCGAGCAGCACTGTTTATGATTTTGGCGATGCTTCACTCTGGTATGGTGCTGCCTGCACTGGCCCTGTCATGTGCCGGAGGCAAGTTGCGGAGCAATGGGGAGGCATCGTAGGCCTTCCCATGGCGATGCCCATACCCAGACCCACACCCACACCCAGGCCAACACATCCCACCATCACGCCTCGAATTCAATCGTAAATACGACAATCCCTCTATATTGCTAGTTACTACTTCGGCTGTCCTTGCAGATCTACAGCTCCAGACAATCCACTGACCGGGCACCAGCTGAAAGTTCCCTGTTGGACTGCTGCATAACTGGTGCTGATCTTTAGTATTTCGTTATGTACAGTGTCTCTTGTGTATCAAATATTGTCCGCTGGCCACTGCCTTCTACAGTCATGTGACTACCTTACTAGTAAGAATTTTGGCGAAGTGCTTCGTCTTATAATTATGATTAGCTTAGGCCATGGTTGAGGCGTGGCTCGCTAGCTGCACACTCACGCGACAGCCAGTAAATCCACCCGACCGACCAACCGACCGACCGACCGAACGACTGGACAACGACCGACGGCGACGACCGAGGAATGACAACGACGGCAACGACGACCGACCGACCGAAAGAATGACCGATCGACCCAGCGGCCGAGCGACCGAGCGACCGACGACGGCGACGACCACGAACGATGACAACGACGACGGCGACGACGATGACCGACCGACCGACCGACCGACCGACCGACCGACGACGACGACGACGACGACGACGACGACGAGCGGTCGACGACGACGACGACGACGTCGACCCACGGCGACGACCGACAACAGACAACGACGACGGCAACGACAACCGACCGACCGACCAACCGACCGACCGACCAACGACGACCGAACGACGAGGACGACGACCGACGGCGACGACCGACGTACGACGACGACAGATGACCAACCAACAGCGACGAACGACGACGACGACGAAGACAACGACGCACCGACCGACCGACCGACGACGACGACCGACGACACAAACGAACGCCGTCACCAGTTCCTAGAAGGCCAAATCTAGAAGGCCGACCGCGAACGGCGGAGGTCGAATTCTAGCACGCACCGGCCGGGTAAAAGTCTATAAGGGAGCGCTTCGAGGACGCGGCCCCCACCTCCCCCTCCCCACCCACCCACCCCGGAGACGGGGGTTCCGCTTGCAGTAATGTATCAGGGAGGGGCGGCTGCGGGCGAATGTACCACCTCGGGCGGCTCCGAGTCCTGCCAAAACCGATGGTTTTCAGCAGGGCTGAACCTAAACGGTGTTTTTCGTTTTCGTTGTGTTTTCGTTTTCCCTCGTTTTGTCTAAATCCGCCTTTACCGCAAAACGGAATCGAAACGAAAACGGCCCACGAAATCACCAAAACACCGTTTAGGTCCACCCCTGGTTTTCAGACCACCGGCTGGGGACGAATGAACCCGAATGAACCGCGAATAAAACCACGAATGAACCCCGAATGTACCAGTATGTACCGCCGACTGAACCCTCCCCAGCGCCCTAGACGGACCCCGACTCAAACACACAGACGTCGTCGTCGTTCTTAGTCGGCCGTCGCCGTGGTTCGCCAGTGACGCTAATCGTCGTTCGTCGGTCGTCGTCCTGAGTCGGTCCGACGGTCGTCGTCGTCCTCCTCGTCGTCCTGAAAAATTCCACTACCAACACTAGTCACCTGACAGTAGGGGCAGAGTTTGCCCGATAGAAACACGCATAAGAATAGACCATGAAAATGAGCGCTTCCCCCTCAGGCCACCTAGCCACTTTGGGGTGTCCCAAGATTCCCATACCAAGAGGCCTCAACACGCTTTCCAGACGGCCCCGAAAAGGCCCCGAAGGAGTCGAGGCCCCAAGACGGCCCAAGAAAGCTCTACGGTTGCCCCAAGATGCTCACCTTCTACCCGCTATAATTATGGCTTGCTGTGCTCCTCAGAGTTGGAGATCAGTGGGGTCATTGGGTTGCGCACCGCAAACAAGCCCATGAGCAATTCATGTCTGCTCCAGAGTGATGATATCCTGCCCGAACGGAGGCCGATGGGATCAGGGTCAGTTCCCATTCTTGATGGATGTAGCTGGCTGAAACCATCTCCTCTCGTGTCAGATCTTATCGAACACCGGTCGCAGTGAGAGGTGCACAGAACGCACGCGACTGGGCCAAACGGACGGTCTCAGTTGAAGCCCCGGTATTTACCCAGGCAGCTCCAAGGTGTCCCCCGAAGCCCCCAGGATAGCCCCAAGAGCCATCGACCAAAAAAGATCCCGGCAAACCCAAGAATGGCCGCAAGATCGTCCCAAGATGGCCCTGCCTGGAGGTCCAGCCGGCAGAGGGTGCGGCTCTCCTGATATGTCGAACACGCCCTGACGATCCATGCAGTGAGCGATTCGAGGCACGCAGCCGCTGTTGAATGCGCGCATACTTCACTACCAGGTAGCACGGTGGGTCGCTTTGGCATGGCCACCTTGCACCAGACCCAGGTGGGGCATGCGATTTGGTTTGTAGTACAAGCGCATCACGAGCACGGCATATCATGACACGTAACAGAGAGCAGCAGCAACAGCGGCTGAAAACACAGGTGCCGATCAAAGGGCCTTCTTGAGACGCTGGACATAAAACTTCATCATGATGTCGTACCAGTGAGAGTTGATGCCCATGTGCGAGTGAGAAATCCTGATCCCCACGTCGTACCAACGAGACAGCCAGTCACAGAGCTGCAGGCAGAGAACACGATGCTGGGAGCGCGCACACATGTAGAGGTTCCCCAAGGAGCCCACAGGATTTGGCGCCCAGCTTCTGATTTTTCTCCGCTAGGAGCATGGGAGCGAGGGAGGGAGACGGAGAGAAGCAGGATTCTCACCGAGTCCTGCTTGCCCAAGGATGTACGTACTGTCACAAGCCACCTCCCCAGACCACCGCCGTCGCCATGACTTCGCGACGCGGGACCTGGAGATCTGGATGCATCCGGACTAGAGTTTTTTTTTTTTTATTGGATCACCGGATCACCGGATCAATGAACCACTTCACCGGATCAGCCGGATCAGCCGGATCAACCGGATCAGCCGGATCAACCGGATCAGCCGGATCAACAGGATCAACCGGATCAGCCGGATCAGCCGGATCAACCGGCCGGATCACCGGATCAGCCGGATCCACCGGATCACCCAGATCAGCCGGATCAGCCGGATCACCGGATCAGCCGGATCAACCCGATCAGCCGGATCAGCCGGATCACCGGATCAGCCGGATCAACCCGATCAGCTGGATCAGCCAGATCAGCCAGATCAGCCAGATCAGCCGGATCAGCCGGATCAGCCGGATCACAGGATCAGCCGGATCAACCGGATCAGCCGGATCAGCCGGATCAACCAGATCACCGCGCCAGATCACAGGATCAACCGGATCAACCGGATCAACCGGATCAACCGGATCAGCCGGATCAACCAGATCAGCCGGATCAACCGGATCAACCGGATCAACCGGATCAGCCGGATCAACCGGATCAACCGGATCAACCAAATCTGCCAGATCAACCGGATCAACCGGATCAGCCGGATCAGCCAGATCAACCGGATCAAGAAGATCAACCAGATTAGCGGGATCAACTAGATCAACCGGATCAGTCGGATCAGCTGGATCAGCTTGACCCGCCGGATCAGCCGGATCAGCCAGACCAGCCAAATCAGCCAGACGGATCACCGACGGAACTGTTGCAAACATTTCAAGACGGATGTGCGCGGCGCCAACGCGAGAGCTCCATTTTGAAAACGACCCGCCCTCGATCCGTGCAATTGTTTCACCTTTGAAAACATATGTGCGCGGCGCCAAGGCGAGAGCTCCATTTTGAAAACGACCCGCCCTCGATCCGTGTAACTGTTGAAAGCTTTTGAGACGGATGTGCGCGGCGCCACGGCGAGAGCTCCATTTTGAAAACGCCATGCCCTCGACCCGTGTAACTGTTGCAAACTTTTAGGACGGATGTGCGCGGCGCCAAGACGAGAGCCCCATTTTGAAAACGACCCCCCTCCATCCGTGCAACTATTGCAAACTTTTAAGACGAATGTCCGCGGCGCCAAGGCGACAGCCCCATTTTGAAAACCGACCGTCCTCCATCCGTGTAACAGTTGCAAAATTTGAAGCTTCAGGGTCATAAATGGCGAAGAAGTCTCAAGCGAAACGCCCGGCACGCCCGAAACAGACGTCAGATGGTGCGACAGGGAGAAATTATCATTAATAAGGAGAAGGGATGGCGGAGGAGGAGGGGAGAGGAGGAACGGATGGAGCGGGAGAGGGGAAGTACTTATGATTTATGATGATGATGAGGACGGTCACTATGATTGGTAGTGATGAATATAAGACGAACCATCACGTTGGGCCTGCCAAAAAACAAACCGTCTCCCATGGCATTCGTGTCCGTACGCGCGCCACAATGGGTCTGCGAGCAACACTCTTGTTTCGATCGCCACGACATGCCTGCGAGCACCACCTGCGCGGTTAGCCAGCGGGCGTTGCCACCCCAACATTCCAAATATGCTCTCGCCCTCGCGAAGAGGACTGCCCTGGCAAGGACTATTAGTATGAGGATAGGTCGGAGGAGGACGAAGACAGGCAGGAGGAGGGCGACAATCACGCGGAAACGCAGGCAACGGGAACAGGACAAGCATCGGGACGAACTTGACGAAAGGGTGGGCACGTTTTTCTTCGTCTCCGGGCAGCACGGCGCAAGGATCGGAACAGGGCGCGCTGCTCAACTAGCAGATCTTGCAACAGTTCATTCGCAGGCCCGAAGCGCGGGCACTGGTCAGGGAGGTGGAGGACGACGACGAGGACAAGAAAAAGGAAAGCAAAAACCGATGCAAGAGGCGGGCGGCAAGGAGGAGCCTTCCGCCTCTATCCACGGTCTACACATGCAGCGCTGCACCGCCGCCTGCTCTCGCCCCAGTAGCACGTGCGCGCGGCGCATGGAATACGCACCCCGGCATTTACAAGCCTCCGCCCCCGTCGCGAGGCAGAGCTGGCTGGGCCGCGCTCCACGCGCGCAGCAGGGAGGTCATGTGCGCCGGACTGCCGCGGAGAATCCACAACTGTTGGATTTGCAAAACGAAGATTCCGAGGGTTGTCTGCCCCCCGGCAATACTCGGCAAGGCTCCCTTCAGTTGCCTACGGGTGTGAACTCGCAAGAACAATGTCTTGAATATCATCTTCGCACGGTCGGGGCTCATAGTCGCGACGGAACGCCGCAGCAGCAGGAGCTCCAACTCGCGGCACAGCGAGTCGATGTCAGTAGTCCCCGATGCTTTCTGCACACCTGCCTGAGCGCACACGAGCGCGAGCTCTCGGCCGACGCGCAATCCATGGCGGATGCGCGGGGTCAACAGGTTGGCCAAGTGCTTGTCGATCAGAGGCGTTACCAATGGAACCGGGCGGCTCACCCCGGGCCCGACGCCTCCTCCGACTCGCGGACATGGCCCCTGGCATCCTGGGACCAGCTCGGCGGCCCCGAACTGCACACAGCCGCGGTGAAGAACGCCCGAAAGCAATCCACCTCCTCGGTCCACTCCAGGTCGGACTCATAGCCCCAAGCAAGCGAAGCCTTGTGCACCGTGGCGTCGAGCAAGTGGGCCAAGCGTTCCACAAATACCCGGGGAACCTTCGCTGCGCCCTTCCGCTTCGCCGTCCTGTTGGCGGCGGCTGCGGGAAAGACGCGATCCCACACCGGGTGGATGACAGCGTCGGCCCGTCCCACAAAGTCCTTCAACGACTCCTCGCACGCATGCCCCGCCACAGAGCCCTGGATGCATTTGCGAGCGGCGCCCGCCCAGCGATCCAGCAACGCGCGCAGATGCACGGCCAAAGCGCCCACGGCTTGCCATGAACCACCGGGGTAGTCGCGCCGCGCATCGGCAGGTCGATCCGGGTTGTTGTGGCGCGCAATCATGTCGCGGTGGCAGTCTGACCCCAAATGGAAATCGGTGCTGTGCTTTGGTGCATACTTCTCGAAATGCCAGTTCAGGTGGTTCCCGTCCTTGCCGACCTGGAAACCGTCTGCAAGCAATTGCCGACGGTCGCCGAAGTCCGCGACGCCGTGAAATTCTTCGCGCACAGCTTCTTTCAGCCCGGCCTCGAATCCCAAGGTGTCCACAAAGGCGCCCACAGGGAGCCCACTGTTGGGCACGCCCAACTCTGACGCCTGTCGACGCAAACGCGCCAACTTCGGCTTCAGGCTCATCTTGTACGCCCGGTTGGTTTCCTGGCGGATGAGCTCCGGCACGGAGAGCAGCACGCCCCGGGCTCCAATGTGGAGCAACACGCCCGTATAGAGCCGCACGGCGCGACTCTTCCGCCCCCTACGGGAGGGGAGCTGAACTCTAGTGACAATTACCTTCGCTAGCTTCACGCACACATCGGCACCAAATATGGCACCATCTGCCAACCAAGCTTCGCTCTCGATCTGTTCGCAGAGCCCGTCTAGGAAGCACCCCACGAAACGCTCGACCAGGCCGACGAGCACATCATGGCCGCGCAGGGCGTCTAGAATCCACGGAACCGCAACGGCGCCAGCAACATCGCCGGTCTCGTCGGTCACGTCGGTTCGGAGGGCGCGGCCGGCCCCGCTGCCGCCCTGGGCCATCCCCACTGACGCAAGGCCCCAACGTTCTGCCAACCAGGTCTTCATCTCGGTGACCTGAGGGCGCAGAACGAAATGCGAGGCCAGGACGATCATGAACCACATAGTGTAGTACGTCTGCCCCGCGAGGAACACGGCGTCCATGCCCTCCATCTTGGGGAAGTACATGTTCACGTCCGCCAAGGTTGGAATTTTCTGGTAACGGCGAGTGCGCTCCCCGTCCTCCCCGCGCGGGGCGTCCCTGCAGGCCGCGCAGTGGTAGAAAGCCTTTCGAATGGCCCGCGGAACGGGCTCATCCAGCACCCACATGACATTGCTCAACCCGCACTTCGTCGGCGAGTGGCCGTCTGCTGCGCACGCAGCCAGCGCTGACTGGGGCAGCACCACCAGGACGTCCAACCTATCAGCGCCGACAACGCTGTCATGGTCATGAGGTAGCGGCGGCAGCGCCTGCTCCGAGAGCCCCGGCATGGGCGCCGCGGCAGTGGAGTAGATGAGCGGGGGCTCCCGCGTCACAAATACGGAGTCCGCCGCGTGCCAATCCACGAAGACGCCGGCTTCGCTCACCATATCCAGCGAGACAATGATCTCTTCGCCGAGGACGTAGCCAGCGCCCCGCGGGGCCATGCTGGTAGAGGCGACAACATACCGGCCGCCGCCGCCGCAACCACCGCCCCGCCACTTGGCGCGACCGCCAGCGATGACCAACTCACCACCGTTCAATTTCAGCTGCCAACCTCGGGCCACTGAGGACCGCCACCAGTCTCCCGATGTTTGGGGGGAAGACCCTGCTGTGGCGCCAGGCATTGATGCGACAAAGGGGATGTTCGCCAATGTGAGCCGCCGTAACAACTCGAATCGGTCATTGCGAGCTCCGCACGTCAATCTGTCAACGCCTGCCATCCATGCGGTGTCCGGCACTGCTTCGGACGAGCTCGGCTTCAAAGATGCGCTGTCACGGCCAGGGCGAACCAGATTGAGAACTGCATCGCGCCGCACAGCACGCCGAACGCGTTTCGGCAAACCACCGCCGTCTTCAAGCCTGTTCGTGCGGATGCCCACGCGCCGCTTCAGCTTGGCAGCGCGCTTCCGCACAGGCGCTGAACCATCCTTCTTGCCCGTGTGGGGCTTGTGGGGCTTGTGGGGCTTGTGGGGCTTATAGGGTTTGTGTTTCACACCCTTGCGCGAAGGGCGATTCGGCCGGTAAGGTCGCTTGGAAGCGCCCGCTATTGAAGACGTGCGTTTACCTGGCTGTCTGTTGCCGCCAGAAAGTACTCGACCAATATCACCAGCGGCGTCGCCTGCGCTCTGGCCGCGTTGCACTGGCGGGTCTGTGCTCACAGCTTCCTCCCCGCAACGTGCCGCACGAGCTTGGTGCTCCACGGGTGCCGGGGATGCTGCAACTGCGCGCAACGAGGCCAATATCTCGTGGCCGTCCATGCTCATTCGTTGCTTCCTCGCACTTCGATCCAAAACAAGTACGGTACGAACGAGGACCCCATATCGATTCGCGTGTCTGGTCTTGGGTATTTTAAGGGCGAGCGGACGCAACCTGGAGTCAAATGACCAAGGGCCAGGGGTGCGGGTATGTATGAGCGCGGGGTGGGGGAGAATGGTCGGTCCCCTCGGTTTCAGCTCTATTGTCACCCTTCCTGCCCGAGTCCGGGGCTCCCGAGCACTTTCGATGATTCGTTTGCGGCTGGATGTTCACAACTTGATACCTTCGAGAATGTACCCAATGGCCTCGGGCCGAAACCGTCTGCCATACGGAAACAAAGACGGTGTCGAATGGCTCAGAACACCCGTTTCGCCTGCGAGACCCGCACAACGAATACATGTTGGGAGATAATATGTACGAGGCCATTCTGTCAAAATGAAACTCTCGCTACAGGCATCCAAAGAAAATGGGCATGCAGAGTGAACTCGCGAACTCGTACATTTAAGCAGTAGGCTCTCGCCTGAGACATCCTCGTGGGATGTTGAAAGAGCAGCTACTCGCAGCCGGCCCCCAATGCCTCCAATATGGACTGAAGAAGTCCCAGGCCAATCCGGTCAGAGCACCTCAAATCAGGGCATCTCGTAACCTAAAGTTCCGAAGATGTCTCACGCGGAACGGGCCAGAACACGTCGACAACCGCATCTCTCAACCAAGGGTTGTGAGAATGTCCCAAACGAATCGGGCCAGATCACCTCAAGTCAGGGCATGTTGGAAACCAGAGTCGGGATGATGCCTTACGCGAAACGGGCCAGAACATTGCCAGAACCGCATCTTGCAACCCTGAATTCAAAGGATCCAAAGCGAGTCGGGCAAGAACACCTCAACTCAGGGCATCTCAGAGCCTTGAATTGCGTGGGTGTATCACGCGAAACGGGCCAGATCATTTCGACAACCGCATCATGCAACCTGAAGTTGTGAGGATGCCGAGGGCGAGCACTGCGCATACTTTCGAAAAAGTAACCGGTTGCCCCGGACGCCTCTCCGGGGACAACGTGGCAGGGGGAAGATCAAGCATCGGATCGACACGCAGGCCTGGGCCAGATCGAGCCTAGGCCAAAGGACCTCTCTTCCCCCCTCGCCCTCCTACGCCTAGTCCCCCTCATCATCATCACCCCCATCATGGTAATCATCATCAAACTCTTCGCCGTCGTCATCGTCAGCATCAAAATCAACGTCGCCGTCATCATCAGAACCATCCCCATCATCATCACCATCATATGTTCATCAGCATCATCGCCATTTACATCATCATCATCATCATCATCATCATCATCATCATCATCATCATCATCATCATCATCATCATCATGATCATCATCATCTTTGATATCATCACAATAACAATAACAATAACAATCATCATCATCATCATCATCATCATCATCATCATCATCATCATCATCATCATCATCGTCATCGCCATCGCCATCGTCACCATGATCGTCATCATCGTCGCCATCATATCCATCACCGTCACCATCACCCATCACCATCGTCGCCATCATCATTCTCCTCCTCATCCTCCTCCTCATCATTTTCCCTCATCATCGTCATCATCATTGCCATCGCCATCATCGTCGTCATGGTCCTGACCACCATCATCACCACCATCATCGTTGTCAACCAGTCGGGTTGTACCTCCTCATCCTCTCATGGGCACAGTTTGGCTCATCGGCGGTGCTCGTCATCATCATCGTCATGAGGCTCACGGGATAGCCAGCACCTCTCCACGAAGCCCGTAAAAAGCCTCCCGAAGCTCCCGAAGAACCCATGGGAGGCTCCCAACAGGGCCCGACAAATTCTCGAATAACACCCCGAAGAGGCCTCCAATAGGCCCCCACACGGCACCCCAAGAGGCCTGCAGATGCTCCTGGAAGCCTCTTGTCCACGTCCCAAACAGGGTGGCGGGATGAGCCGAAGGCCACCATACTTCAGCCCCGCGTGCAAAAGTAATACGCATATCCCCCTCCCCGTCCATTTGCTCCACATCCTCCTCGTCGTCCTCATCCTTCTTCTCGTCGTGGTTGTCGTCGTCGTCGTCCTCCTCCTCCTCCTCCGGGTATCCCTCCGTCTCCTGCTCCGCCGTCATTCCCCACTTTGCTCCTCCACTCGTCGTCCCCCTCCGCCTCCTCATCCTCCTTCTCCTCCTCCTCCTCCTCCTCCTCCTCCTCATCCTCCTCATCATCCTCCTCCCTTTCCTCCCACCTGCTTTTTCGGACCCTCCCCCTTCTCCTTCTCAACCTCGTCCTCCTCGTCGTCGTCGTCGTCCTCCTCCTCCTCCTCCTCCTCCTCCTCCTCGAACTCCACTTCCTCCTCCCCACCTCGTTGCTAGGATGGAAGCCGGCTCTGGTGAGAGACGGCTCTGGTTCGGCACGTTGGCCCTCGGCGGACTGCCCCTGCCCGGGCCCCGGCGGCCTCGAGCGACGCCGGGACAGCCCCCTGATTCCATTTGCCCACCAGAGACAGAAAAAGAGAGAGAGAGAGGGAGAGAGAGAGAGAGAGAGAGAAAAAGAGAGAGAGAGAGAAAACAAAAAAACAGTTGGCTCTATAATATTACGCAGTGCAACCTATGCGGTGCAATCTGTGTGGTGCAATCTCTGTGGTGCAATCTATGTGTTGCAATCTATGTGTTAAACCTATGTGGTGCAATGTATGCGGTGCAGTCTATGAGATGCAGTCTATGTTATGGCGCAACCTAGGGGGTGCAATCGACGCCGTGCAATCTATGCAGTGCAATCTATGTGGTGCAGTCTATGTGGTGCAATCTATGCGCTGCAATCAGTCGGTGCCATCTATGTGGTGCAATCTATGCAGTGCAACCTGTGTGGTGCAAGCTATGCTGCAGCGGCGGGGCGAACTGCTGGGCAGAAGTGCGGGCACGCACGGCGATGCGACCTCAGTAATACCCTGCCTTCTCTGATCCAGCCTCATAATTTTCTAGCTCGAACCGAAGCGCTGCGCGTGCCATAGTGCAAGGAAGCGAAGGGCCACGTGACCGAAGTGGCGGAGCACACAGACGGGCATGGAAGAGGAATGCAAGTGCTTCCCCAGCAGTGCACCCCCAAAGCAAATGTTTGTGATATACACGTCAGCATAGACTATGAGCGGTCAAAACAGCGGGCCGTAAATGACCACGTACCCTTCCGCTCTCGGAAACGAAAGCCCCCCTTTAACCTGAGATTCGGAGCGTCTGCGCCCCAACGATCTGGAGCCACTGCGCACGCGACCGCGCTCAGTCGAACTGGCCGTCGCTAGCCTCGCCCCCCAGGACGGTGTTGTAAGCATCCGACACGAACCCCTCGTACGCAAAGGCCTGGAACTGTTTCACGTCTTCCTGCAGGAGCGCATCCACCGTGGCCATCTCCCCGGTGCCTGCCCAGTGGTCCAGCAACCACAGGCACGCATCTTTGGCCCAAGCGTGGGCCCCCCTCGCGTTGGCATCGGCCCCATACTCCTGCTTCGCCTGGCCTTCCGTGGCGATGCACCCTGGGTTGGCGCGCAGCAAGGTGAAGAGATGCGACACCTCTTCGAAGCAAGCGGGCCAATCTTTGCCGACACCGTCGAGGTAGAGGAGAGAATCAACCGGGCGTGGGACAAGCGTACCAACCGCCGTCTTTAACTTAACAAGCTTCTCCAGGAATATATGCGAAGACATGGGGTGGCCACCGTCGTCGGCGTCCGTCTTGATCGCGATAGAATACATCCAAGATGGGAAACCCACGTCGTTGGTAATGGGCTGGAAATCCGCATCGTCGAACTCGTGAAACCCCTTTAACAAGTCCATGGACCAGAGGAGTGCCGCAATCTTCATCATGCCGGGACGGTTCGCCCATTTATGCTCCTTGAAAAGCTCCTTCCCCGCGCCAGAGCGCCCGTAGTTCTTCACGGCGCTGATGGCGGCGTCGATCGTGATGACGCCCTCCTGGTTGGCCTTGCCCATGACCACCATGCACGCCATCTCCTCGGCACACATGCGCACCGGGCGATCGCCCGCGTCCGCTTCCACGGGCACAAGCCCAACTTTCAAGGGCGGGACCTCGGTGTAGGACTGGGCTGGTGCACGTCGGCGGCTGGCACCACAAGAAGCCTTAGGAATTTCTGGGGCCAGCGGCTTCCACAAGGAAAACTGCCCCGCGGTAGCCTGCCCCGACGATCCTACAGGGGGCCCAGGCAGACGCCCCAGAGAGCCCCCCACGAAGGCCCCGGCAGATCCGATCGGAAGCCCCCAATCGCCACGAGCGCTATAACAACCCAAGGTGCCCTCACTAATCCCGCGACAGGGCCCCGAAAATGAAATTCACAAATCGCACGGCCGCCGTCGAGCAACACTGGGCGCTGGGCGGCGGCCACGTCGACAGCTTCGCGGGCCCAGCCAACGACCGACTTGACGACAAATTGCCAGGGGATCTTGCTCCCGCACGTGACGCGCGGGATGCCCACGGGCAACAGAACGCTCATGTCATTGACCGTCTCCACGTAGACTTTGAAGACGCGGCGCTGGAATATGCCAAGGGAATCAGTGAAGTGATCGCGCATCCGCGGGTCCTCGCGGCCCGTGCACGCGTTGCAAGCCCGGCAAATGGCTTCCCAAAGGCTGAGCATAATTTGGCGCCCATTGTCGTCGAGGTCGAAATCAGCCCGCGGCTTCTGCTCGCCCTCCGCCATGCGGATGGCGCCGTTAACCAGGCGGACCTTCGGGAAAAAGTTGTCGAGCTGATGTCCCAGGCCTTCCGCTTCCGAGGCAATGCAGACCTGCCGCGCGGCACTCCAGGGAGCGACTCTCGACATCCAGTCTTCCCTTTCCAACATGAACGTTTCGCCGTCGACGCGGCCAAATGCGAGGCAAGGTGGAATTCGGCCCGCCTCGCGCGCGAGGCACGGACATGTTCGGATCGTCTGTGCGACGCGCAGATTTGCCCTGATAATCGCGCTCCAGCTCGGGCGCCGCGCATGTCTTTCACGTCTCACGTCGCCGGGGCCAGGGCCCCGCGCGACAGCTCGAAACAGGGCCCTCGCTTCAACGCCGCGACTATTTCCCGTGCATGTAACGTTCCCACTGAGGCGCGGCGCACGTTCACTATCATCATTCCTCTTCTCCCCCTCCTCCTCCGCCGCCCCCATCCTCCTCCTCCCCCTCCCCCTCCCCCATCCTCCTTCTCCTCCTTCTTCTCCTCCTCCCCCTCCTCTCCCCCCCGCATCCCTCCTCGCCCCACTCCTCGTCCTCGCCCCCTCCTCCACATCCCCCTCCACGTCGTCCGTGGCTTTTTTTCGCCCTCTGGGAGGACCTTGCAATCGGCGCCGATCCGAGACTGAATGTCCTCGGTGTTCGTGGCGAGGGAATCGTCGTTCAAGCAGACGCGCCACCTCTTCGTGGGATTGCGCCCAGATAACTGCCCGTAGACAGCTGGAATCTGGGTCGGCTGAATCATGACGAGCCCGCCGATGTTCGCGCCCACCATCAAGCGCTTGCACCCTGCGGCGACTTTGGCCGCGGAAGCGTCCGAGAAAAAGATGAACTCCTCGAAGCTCAACGCGCCGGCCTTGGCCGGCTGGCCCGGCAGAGCCATCGTCAAGGAGCCCTCTTCGGAAGCATAGAAAATGCGAGGGCCAAGGCCCTTCTCAATCGACACCGCCTGCTCGTTGGCCTGGTCAATGAGGCCCTCGAACGTGACGCGCGCGTTGATAAACAGCCACGCGAGCGTGGTGTCCGCAGCTATGGCCTTGGCGTTCACCTCTCCAGGCTCGTCGTCGGCACCAGCAGGCGGAAGCTGCCCAGCACCCTGCGGAAGGACATTCCCCGCTCCTGCTCAGGAGGTGGCTTCGGATGCACGAGCCATTGCCGCTTGTGGGCGCTAGTGAGAGGCGCAGGCTGGGAGACCCCCATGCAGACACGACGTAACCACACCCCCGAGAGTCGACCACCAGGCGACAGTTTTGGCCCACCCTGAGCGGCAAAACCTCAGCGGAACGGCGCGCCTAAACCAGGCCCCGCGGACACTCCGCGCAGACGAGCGCGCCCGGGTGGGCGGATGGCCCCACGGCGGTGGCGGTGGTGGTGGGGGGGCATCACACGACGACAACGCGGGCCTGTGCACACGCGAGCTGCGGCACATGATTTTTTCCCGCGCTCCTTTTTTGCCACCTTTTCCTCCTTTAGCTCCTCCGGCTTTGCCTCGCTGTCCACCGGCCTGTCCGCCTACTGGCCGCGGCACCCACTTGTACTGTAAACCCTTGTCGCACAACTTCTCCTTCAAGCTCTCCGTCAGAAGAGTCCGCGCACGGGCGTGCAACTTGGACTTCCTGGTGTTGGAGCCGCCGATGGGCACCGGCCGCTCGTACACCACTTTGTCCGCGAGCTTGTAAGGGCTTGGAAGGAGGTACATGCTCACCGCCGTGTACGGCGCCCGGGCGACGAGGGGGTCCACGGACAAGGCATTCCCTAGGTGGATGTTCCGCGTCGAGGCCAAAGCCCCGCACATAGCGCGCACGTTGTACTTCGAGTGGTGCTGGATGGCGTCATCGAACGTGAAGCCTTTATCCTTCCCGTGACCCGTGAGGAGCTGTTCGGTCAAGGTGTACACGTGCTTCTTCATGTCGTCCAAGCTGGATCCCAGCACTTCGTACGTTGCCGGCATGTCCAGGATCACGTCGAGCGCCTTGGTCCGCTCGGTGCACGGTTTCGACGCATCGAACAAGTCCACCCACCTCTCCACGTTGATGATCTCCGTCACGGAGTCCCGGATTAGCTTGACACAGGAGGGCAAAGGGTCCTCAGCGGGCTTGGAACCGGACGCCACTGCTGAAGCAAGCTCGCGCTCCAATGCGCAAGAAGCGTCGGCCTCCACATGGCGCCGGCGCTTCAGGACTGGTTCGGCCATGGATCCGAACGCACGGGGGGAGGCTGCAGAATGCCTGAATCTCTCAGCCAAGAGAACTCCCAAGAGGCTTGCGCTCCGCCCCGAACTCCCCCACGCTCGACCGCACTGCTTCCCTCGGAGGTCTCTGGTGTCCAGAAGCCCCCGGAGGCCTGCGCTCCACTCCACCGTTTCCACTTCCTCCTCCTCCTCCTCCTCCTCTTCTTCTTCTTCTTCTTCTTCTTAATCATCATCGTCATCATCCTCTCCCTCCCGCTCCTCCGCCTTTTCCGCATGCACCCCATCATCGTCCTCTGCACTCCGCCACCTCCTTTTCCTCATCATCAGCCTCATTCCCTCCTCCTTCTCCCCCTCCTCCTCATCATCATCAGTAGCATCATCATCATCCGCATCATCATCATCATCATCATCATCATCATCATCATCCTTACTCCCTCCCCCTCCTCCTCATCCAGACCTTCCTCATTCCTCATCATCATCGTTATCATCAACCTCGTCCTCTCCACTCCTACTCTCCTTCTCCTCCTCATCATCATGATCACCACCCTCCTCATATTCCCCCCCGTCCTCTGCATCATCCGCCCGATCCTCACGAACATCATCATGGTCATCATTATTTACAACCGCCTCCATCACCATCATCACCACCACCACCATGATCATCAGCATCATCACAACCATCCTCACCACAATCATCATAATCACCAGCCTCTTCGTCATCATCATCAACAACAACATCACCAACACCATCGTCAACAACATCATCACCATCATCATCGTCGTCGTCATCACCACCATCACAACCACCATCATCACCATCATCATCATCATCATCACCATCACCATCATCATCACCATCATCATCGTCATCATCATTACCACCATCATCGTCGCCAGCATCATCATCATCACCATCATCATCATCATCATCATCATCATCATCCCCCCTCCGCCTCCTCCTGCTCCTGCTCTTGCTCCTACCCCTCTTCCTCCCCATCCGCCTCCGCCTCTTTACTCACCTTCCTCCAAAACCAAGCACTCGACTCCATCCCCCCGTCTTCCTCCAGTCTCTCTCTCTCTCTCTTTCTCTCTCTCTCTCTCTCTCTCTCTCTCTCTCTCTGCTTCCTACGCTACTCCACTCCTTTCCGCCCCGCATCCCCCTCTGGAGCCCGAGCCCCTCGCTCCAAAGCACCTCCCCGCAATGCCCCGCACTCCTTCCCACCCGAGTTCTCTTTGCTGTTCCCCCGTTACACTTCTCAACACTCCTGCGCACCCAAAACTTCCACGCCCTCCCCCGGCCTCGCCATCCACCTCCTTCTCCCTCTCTCTTTGCTTTCCCGCCCATGCCTGCCTCCACCCCCCCCTGTCTCCCCCGAGCCGCAATGCTAGTTTCACATACAAATATCGCAGTTGTGCAATGTGTAACATGGGGGGGGGAGGGGAGGAGGACTAGCACACGGCTGCTTTTCTGTCATTTGCGGGTGTCTCAAGAGGCGCGGCACGCTTGGACAAGGCCCGCCCAATTGCCCAGTGCTGCGATAGCAGAACTAGTGGCGAAGATGCGCGCGGATCCCTGCGAAGAATCCGCCGCCACCTGGTGGCGCCGCGCCCGGCGCGTGGCGAAATGCAACGGGCCACAGAAAACCTGAAACGGAGTTCACGCTGGGGGGCAAACGCACGCCAGTTGATCGTGGGCATCAAACATACAGGGCAGGGAGTGGCGCACGCATGCTGGATACACCCCATGCTGGGAAGAGGGGGGAGTTCTGGGAGGGGGGGCGGAGGAGGCGAACGCTGACCGAGAAGGAAAACATTTTTGGTCCGCGGAGTTGCGAGCGCACCGCAAACGGTCGAGCTGGTCTGGGCCACAGACGGCAACTAAATTGCAGCGGTCAGGGACTAAGTGGCGCCGGCCGATCTGGCGGAGCGCCGCCTGCGCAGGGGGGCGCGCGCGCGCAGGAACCCACAATAGGGGGATCCAAAACAGGACCCCCCTCCGTCCTACAGCGCCAGGACGCTCAGGCCGCGGGGATGGCGAGACGCGGACGCAGCCTCGCGCGAGCAGGGATGGGCGACGGGGACACGAGGGCCGACCGCGAGGACCCATGCGCGCGGTGCGCTAGGAGTGCATTGGCATGCCTGGAAGCGGCGCCAGAGCCAGGGACAGCAGGCCGCAGCCGCGGCGGCGACGAAGGAGGGGCGGCGGAGCCGAGACGGGACAAGGAAAAACGAAGACGCTGGCAACGCCGCCAGGACCGGCCGACGAGGCGGAATTGAGGGGGGGGCAAAGCGGGGCCCCTGTCGCTTGTCCGTCTGGGAGCCGCGCCCCCGGGGCCCGCGGAAGGCGGCGTCAGCCTGTGAGGAGGGGGCGGCCGCGAAAAGTCCCCCTCGGAGCGGGGAAGCAAAGGCGGCCGCGAAAATGCCCCACAGAGGGCCGAAGTAGTGGCCTGCTGGCGTTCCCTCACTGGCTGCCCATGCAGTTGTGCCGGAGCGACTTGCCACCCTTGGTTGGTGGGTCGCCGGTCAGGTAAGCGAAGCGGCTCAAGTCCCTCTGCGTGCCCCAGCGCTTCAAGCGCTTGTCCTTCAGGCGGTGCTGGCTTAGCTCCGAGTTAGCGTGCCAGAGCTGCGCCTTCAGGTTCTTCTCGCGGTCCTGCCCGCGCCAGCCGGCCTGCTCCGTGGCGTCCAAGTCCCGGCCGAGGTTCTGGAGCGCTCTCTCATGCCGGCGCGCCTGCAAGGTGAGGTCCTTGGTGAGCTCGGTGTTCGCGCGCTTGAGCTCGGAGCTCTCGCGCTTGAGCTTCTTGGTGGCGTGGGCACGGTCCTTGGTGAGTTCGGTGTTCGCGCGCTTGAGCTCGGAGATCTCGCGCTTCAGCTTGGCAGCGTCGGCGTGGAGTTTGGCCGCCTGGGCTTTGGCCGCGGCTCGAAAAGCCGCAGCTACCCAGGGCTTTCGCAGCATCCGCTTGGCTGCTGCGTTCCGCTTGCGCTGGAGGGTGGCTTTACGCTTGCGCTCGAGTGCCTCATCGCTGGTCGCCGGCATTGTGAGGACAGGCGTGACGACTCGAGCACTCAAAAGCTCGTATGACAGAACACGAACGCAGATGAGGAAGGATGCTTAATAAAAAAGAGGACGAGGAGGAAGCGAACAATCAGGACGAGGTTGGAGAAGGAGGCTCTCCAGGATCTCATTGATGAGTGAGGATCAGGAGGGGGATGGAGAGGAGGACGAGCAGGACGATGAGGAGAAGAAATAGTGAGGAGAAGAGGTGAAGAGGAGCAGTGGGGAGCACGAGCGAGGAGCAGCAAGGAGGAGTCTATATGAAAGGTAGAGGACGATCGAGTGGGGACCACGCGTGAGGAAGAAGGGAGAAGGAGGAGGAGGAGGAGGAGGAGGAGGAGGAGGAGGACGACGACGACGAGGACGAGGAGGAAGAAGAGGAGGAGTGAGCAGAAGCAATCAGAAGGAACAGCTTCTCCAGTCGTGCCGCAGTCTGGCGGGGCCCCCCTGGAGCGTCAGACGGGGGGACTGGAAGCCTCTCGCGGGTCGGACGGCGCTGGCACGACGGGTGAAGTGGGAACTGGCCCGCAGGGTTGGCAGAGCCAGCAGAAGCCTCCGGCCCACTGGGAAAATCCAGCAGAAGTCTCTAGACCACGGGGTGCACCATGCGCGTCAGAGACCACACATATGGATCAGCCGGGTCATCCCGATCACCCGCTTCACCCGGATCAGCCAGATCAGCCAGATCACACCGATCAACCGAACGGTACCCACCAGATCACACGGATCAACGGGATCAGCCAGATCAGCCGGATCACCCGGATCAGCCGGATCAGACCGATCAGCCCGATCACCCGGATCAGCCCGATCAACCGGATCAATTGGATCAGCCACGTCAGCCGCATCAGCCGGATCAGCCAGATCAGCCTCCAGATCAGCCAAATCACCCCGGATCACCTGGATCGTCAGCCGGATCAGAGGCTGGATCAACGGATCAACCGGATCAGCCGGATCGCTCCGGATCAGCGGCTGGATCAACGGATCAACCGGATCAGCCAGATCGCCCCGGATCAGCGGCTGGATCAACGGATCAACGGATCAACGGATAGTTAGCCCGGCCGGATCAACAGATCAGCCGGATCAGCCGGATCACCCGGATCAATTGGATCAGCCAGATCAGCTCAGCTGGATCAACCGGATCACCCGGATCACTCGGCCAGATCACCGGATCAGCCGGATCAGCCGGATCAACCGGATCAACCGGATCAGCCGGATCAGCCGGATCAGCCGGATCAGCCGGATCACCCTGCCGGATCACCGGATCACCGGTTCACCGGATCACCGGGTCACCGGATCACCGGATCAGCCGGCCGGATCACCGGATCACCGGATCACCGGGTCACCGGGTCACCCGGCCAGATCACCGGATCACCGGTTCACCGGATCACCGGTTCACCGGATCACGGGATCACCGGATCACCGGATCACCGGGTCACCCGGCCGGATCACCGGATCACCGGTTCACCGGATCACCGGATCACTGGATCACGGGGTCACCTGGCCGGATCACCGGGTCACCGGATCACCGGATCAGCCGGACCGACCCAATTTGAAAAAAAAAAACTCTAGTTCACATGCACTCGGAGATCTCGCCACCACCCCGAGCTCCGACCTCTCGTTTCGGACCGTCTCTCTGCGGCCTCGCGGCCCAAACGCGGGCCCAGGATGCAGAAACTGCGCGAAACGAGTATCCGCGGTGACGCTGTTGTGCGGCAGCGGTGTTGTGCGATCCGCCCAGCACGTCCTGCGGGCCGTTCGCGGAGCCCGGCGGCCTCTTCCCAGCAGGCCACGAGGACCGACGAGACTGCCCGAAGAGCCTGGCGGCCGGCCGTGCTCGGCCGGCGTGATTCAAAAACGTTGTGGATGCCACGACAATGGACACCTTAGCAGTCCGATCATTGACTTCAAAATGCGTTTCAAATGTCGGAAAAGTGTTCTAAATATGTTTTGAACATGTTCCAAACATGTTTAAAACATGTACTAAACATGCTGAAAACATGTGTTTCGCATGTTTGAAAAATGCTTAGAGCACGTCTAGCACTTGTTTAGACATCTGGAAATTGTTTGGCAGCGTGCTTCCTCGCAATTGCTCGTCCTCCACAGCAAAAAGGAGCGAACGCGAGAACGGAGCAGAACAGGCCGCCACCGGGCGCAAGCAGAGCAGAGCGACCGCGTGCAGGACGAGGACCTGGTGAGGGAGGCAATGGCGTCAAAAGTCAAGCCACAAGTAACGGTTCTTCACCAAAATGAAAGAAGAAGAAAAGAAAAGAAAAAAGGGGGAGGGAAAAATAGAAAAAGAATAATTTCAACCCCCCAAAGAAGAAAAACCTGCACGGAAATTCATCGGCCAACCTAGCCAAACAGCGCAATTCCAAAGAACACTTCTGGGGTATTGCACCTCGATGCGAAGCAAAGAACAGCATAGTCAGACGACGCAAAACGAAACAATACGGAGCAAAGGGAAAGCAGATCGAAGCAGAACGAATCTACGCAAAGGCGATGCTAAACAAGTGGACGGAAGCAAAGTCCTGCATCTCGAACCACAAAACAAAACTGGCGATGCACTCCAGAGCACAGCAGTTCAAGCCGAAGCAGCACCAACGCAGAAGCGACACCGCACTGCGAGGTGAACACATACTTGTCCTCCAACGGCGAAGTGGCGGCACCGTCGCGAAGCACTTAGCCGGGACACGCTTTTGCGAATTGAATCTGGCGTAGCAGATGGGTGGGGTGGACGTGGCAGTCAAGTGCAAGAGACGGCGCCGTAGCGTGCACGCAACGTGGAAAATACCAGAGATGGGCCATGTAGGCGCAAGAAAAGCAGCCGAGCCGCCCCGCGAGCCAGTGGCAAAAACTAGAGAGGCAGCACTGCACGACAAAGCGGGCGATGCAAAACCAAAGGAACGGAAAACCAGGCTGAACAGGATGTTGCAAAGCCGAGCAAAAACGATTCGAAAAGTAAGTCTGCTAGACGAAGACAGCGAGCAGAAATACGAAGTGCTAGGCAAAACACTCCCAGCAGAGCAACAGAAACAGCAGTGGTTCGGCCACAAAAGAGGGGCCCACGTAGAGATAGAACACAAGCAAAGAAGACTAAATCTGGCCAGTGAAATCAGAGTAAGTAAACGCTGGTTTGAAAGATGAGCAGCATATTGTAGCAAAGGAGCACGAGGAAGATGGGATCAGGGATTACAGATATAAATATATTCACTTCTCTTCCTAACTCTCCCTCTCTCTCTTTCTGTCTCTCTCTCTCTCTCTCTCTCTCGTTATCTCTTTATTTATCTCTCTCTCTCTCGCTCTGTCTTTTTCTCTACGCATATATATATATATATAGATGGTTGCCCCCCAAAGATCATACATCTCGTCTTAGCTCAGCTTAGCTTAGCGCAGCGCAGCATTAGCATAGCATAGCATAGCATAGCGCAGCATAGCAAAGCATAGCGCAGCATAGCATAGCATAGCATAGCATAGCGCAGCATAGCATAGCATAGCTTAGCTTAGAATAGCACAGCGCAGCATCGCATCGCATATCATAACATATCATAGCGTAGCATAGAGCAGCATAGCATCGCATAGCACAGCATAGCATTGCTACTACTACTACTACTACTACTACTACTACTACTACTACTTCTACTACTACTACTACTACTACTACTACTACTACTACTACTACTACTACTACTACTACTACTACTACTACTACTGCTACTACTACTACTACCGCTACTGCTAAAATTGCGACGATGAGGAGAAGGAGGAGGACGGCGTTTACCGTTACTACTAATATTGCTCTCCTCGGGGCTTCAACTCCTCGGGGTTTCTCTGGGATAATTTTCAAGTTCAGCTTGGGGAGGGAGCCTGTTGAGTATCGGTTGGCGTGTTGGAGACGGAGGGTGTTGAGTACTGGATGGTGTGCTGGAGACGGAAGGAGTTGAGTAGAATATCATTTTCAACTTCAGCTTGGGGAGGGAGCCGGTTGAGTATCTGGTGGTGTGTTGGAGACGGAGGGAGTTGAGTAGTAGATTATTTTCAAGCTCAGCTTGGGGAGAGAGCTCGTTGCTCCCCTGCCGCCTCCCCCCCCCCCAGCACCTCTCTCTGTGCCTCCCGAATCAAGACAGAACGCGCGCGTGCACCGTGTTTGGCGCCACCGATGCACGGAAACGCTGTGTATTTTTGTTTTTTGGGTTTTTTTGTTGGTCTGCGAAGCCACGAAGCATTGTGTATTTTTGGTTTTTTGGTTTTTTGGGGGTTTGCAAGCCCCCGTGCCCGCCGCGGCCTCCCTCCCAGCACCCCTCTCTCTGCCTCTCAAAACCCCCCCAAAAAAAACAAAATAAAGTGTTTCGTGGCTTCGCAGACCAAAAAAGACAAAAAACAAACAAAACAAAAAAAAACAAAAAAAAATGCTTCCTTGCATCGGTGGCGCCAAGCATTGCGTATATAGAGAGAGAGAGAGAGAACAAAAAAAAAGAGAGAGAGAGAGAGAGGCAGAGAGAGACAGACAGAGAGAGAGGCAGAGAGAGAGAGAGAGAAAGAGAGAGAGAAAAAGGAAAAGAAGCAGTCCAGGATGAGGAGACGAAAAGGTATGATCTTGGGGGGTGACCATATACATGTATATATATATACATACATACATTCATTCATACATACATACATACATACATACATACATACACACATACATACACACACATACCTACATACATACATACATACATACATACATACATACATACATTCATACATACATACATACATACATACATACATACATCAATACATACATACATACATACATACATACATACATACATACATACATACATACATACATACATACATACATACATACATACATACATACATGCATACATACATACATATATATATATATATACATATATATATACACGTACACACGTATGTATACGTACACGTGTGCCTCGGCCCGCACGCCAGTGGCGAAGACGGCGGGAGGGCGTGGCACTCGCGCGCACCCGCCCACCTGCCGACACCCGCCGCCAAAACCCTCCCCGTCCAGAGGTCGGAGCCCTTGTAGCTCTCGCCACCCCACTCGCCTCTCAGGTAGTCCACCGTCCGGTCCTTCAGTCTCTCCAGCCTCCGGGCATCAAGCAAAGAGGTCGATGGGGGGGGGCAGGGAGGAGCCGAGGAGAGAGAGAGAAAGGGAAGGAGGGAGGAGAGAGGAAGGCAAGGGGCGGAAGGGCAGAAGGGAGGAGAGAAGAGAAAGGGAGGAGGCCAAGGGGGGGCAGGGGAAGGGAAGTGATGGGAGGTGGGGGAGTGGACTAGGCAGAAGAGGGTGCAAAGGAAGCTCCCCTGAAGCGCCACTTCATCTTTTGCGCTGCTATCTGACAAAACCTGGGGAAACGGAAAGCCCTGGAAGGCCGAATACGGCGGAAACCTCAGGACACGTTCCGCCGCTCAGGACCGCTTTGGTCTACGGCGACGCGAGCGGAAGAGGCAGGGAGAAAGGCGAGGGTCAAGGCAGAGCCGACCAGGATCTGTGTTCGCCGGCGGAGCCCGGCACGCGCAGGTGGGCATCCAGCACACCTGATGGGCCAGTCGCTCACCCCATGGCAAGCCCAGCGCGCCCATCGAAAGCGAATGAGCAAGGAGACTGCGGCCACCGAGGATCGCAGAGATAGTGATGTATTCTGGCACCTCCAAGAACTGCCTTACTGATCTCGGGCATGGATGTGGCATCGTGAACACTTTGCTGCCGGCCACGGCCGAAGAACGGCAGGGAGCCTTCCATCACAGCACCCGGTGGGCCAGTCTCCGCGCTAAGGACTTTATGTTACGCGCGCAATGGCGGGCCTACATTTACACTCGTTGGACAAGAGCACTGGGATCATCGGAGGAGGATTTTCTGAAGAGGATAATGAAAAGAAAAATCGGAAGAGGGAGGGAGGCAGGCAAGGGGGGGAGAGGGAAGGAGGAACGGATGGAGAGAGGAGGAGGAGGAGGAGGAGGAGGAGGAGGAGGAGGAGGAGGAGGAGGACCAGACTAAACTCAAGATGCATGAACGATGCTGCAAGACAACCTCCTGTGCCAAGTTCCCTCCCCACGAGTCCGTAAAGGGCTTCTCTTTTACTACAGTAAACTCTCCCTTGAAAGACGATCACCCTTTGAGCATGCCATTTGGGCGAGAGCACCCGTTCTGAAAAAAAACAGCCTTGCATCATTTCAGCTGGAAATCAGGAGCGCCACAAAATACATGGGACGATCAAGTTCGACGACGTATCCACCAAGTGCCCCTTTGGGAAAGAACCATACCGCCCCTTTCGACTGTGAAGCAAATCTGCATGTCTGGTCAGGTTGAACGCTTCTGTTCATCCGCGCAGCTGCTGCATATGTTGAAGCTCCTGGTCGTCCACATCAGAGATGTCCCAGGCGAGATCCCCTTTCACAAAAACGCGTATCCATACAGTTGCTGCGAAATTTTTCCAAGTGATAAATTTCATTGGAGGGCGTCCCGGGACGACGTACCATTTTGATAACGAAGCGGCCTCCATCCGTTCAAGAATACAATGTGAAGTATTAGTTCGAACGTGTTATACAATTATCTAAAGCGAACGCACTGTGTAAGAACTGCCCTCCGCAATTCGAACTGCTACAAACTATTAGGATGAATGAGCGTGACAAACACCCCTCCACCCGCGCAGCTACTCAGAGTTGTTACAACGAAAGCGCGCGACGCTGCGGGGAGTGCCGCAGGTTGAAGAAGGATCCTCCCGTCCATCTTGGCTGTTGCCCAAAATTTGTAAGACGAATGGGCGCGTTGCTTACGCGAAAACCTCGTTTTGAAAACGACCCGCCCTCCATCACTGTTAGAGCTGCACAAGTTCAACACGAATTGAACGGCAGTAAAGCGAAAGCCCCATTTCCAAAAACCACCCGCCCTCCACCCTTGTAACTATTGGAAACCACTTGGCTTCAAAATCATATACGTTGAAGCTGGATCCGGCGAAACAGCAGGTCCGCATTACCGCCACGTAGTGTGTCCAGACGAAGAAGAATTATGTAGAAAGTGGAGGAATACAGAAGGACCGAAGCAACCCCAACATGTATCAACGATGCTGCACTACACCTCCCCGCTCCAAGTCCCCTCCTCACACGCCCCTCACATGAAAGAAACAGCGCACCGCTGGCGACAAGACCTCAAGGAGACCCGTCCTCGGGCGAATCGAAAAACGTGGAGAAGCTCGCACGCGTCGTGCACGCGTACGCTCATAACTGCTCCAGACCCATCCGGCTAAATCAGCAGGCCAAGAAGCATACAGCCTTGTTGAATCACAACGCGTAAGCTGTCACCGCACCAGCAATGCCAATGACCACCAGACCGCCAGCACGGTTCGAGTCGCGAAGCATCGCGCCTCCATCGCTGCCGTCACAAAAACACCTCGAAGTACAGCGACATCTGCTACATCCCTATGGTTCCCCTAAGCCGAGAACCTTTTACACCTGCAAGACTTACCCTTCAACCCCCGACGCACACCCCGGCCACGTGTGCACGGAGAGCTCTGGACGTAGAGCTCTGGACCTCCGACTCCCCGTAGAACCTCGGCGACAGATTTTTGTACCAGGGAGCGGCCCGAATCCGATGGGCTCATATATATATATGTATACATATATATATATATATATATATATATGTATGTATGTATATGTATATATATATATATATATATATATATATATATACATATGTATACATGCACAATGATGCGATGACTACTTTGTCCCGCACAGAGTAGTTAGGCCTGGAAATCACTCCAACTTGGACCCACTCACAGCTCAATCACTCCTCATGGGCAGCTTGAAATTGTCAGTGTCATCTTCGTCATCCTCGATGCTCCATTGCATGTGTTCTAACTTTGACGCGGAGTGGCCCTGGGAATGATTATCCAAGGCTGTCGCTCTTGATTCGCTGGCTGGCCACCCAAGAGAGCCCTCGAAAACTCGCGACTCCGCATCAGGGCACTTGTGCATCCTAATCGGTCGTCCGCGGCACGCGGGACCAGCTATGAAATTATCCGCCGATGGTCAAAAACTTTAGTACCTGGCAAGTATAGATCCGCGCGAAGGGCACCGCGCACCGCTCCTCCCTGTCCACGCGCTCCCCGGACCCGTGGCCCACTCCGGACCGCCTGATCTCGCAAACCACAGCCCGTGAACTGCTGGACCCAGCGAGCGTTAGCTTCCACCACGAGTTTGAATGCGAAGTCCTCTGCGCCACGCGGGGCACACGGTAAAAGGCCACCCATCGGCACCTGCACCTCCGGAAGGCCAACTTCGGCACTGCAAAGACGTTCTTGACCGGCCTCGTCCGGGCAGGGCAACTGTTCAGATGGTAAAGGCAGCGGGCCCAGCCCCAGGGCTTCGCTGCCCCGCAAACGTGACATGCCGCTGCGCGATTGTAGCGATTGCCAACCAGATCCTGAAGCCGCGCACGCCGCGCAGGCGCCCTGGAGAGCACTCCCAGGCCAGGCGCCCCTTACTCGGCAGCTGCCACGAACACGAACCTGAAGACTTGAAGCCCTGGTTTTGCAATATCCACAAGTGCAACGCCGCCGTCAGCGCAGCGCGCCCATCGCACCTATGGATTAAAGACGCTCGCCAGCCCGAGTCCCACGTCCAATCCAAGCGCCGCGGCCCCTCCGATTGGACAGGACCATCGTTTCATTCCATGAAATTTCAGACGCAGCGACGGCGCTGGGCCGGCCGCGCATCGGGCGCTTCCGGGCCCGCAGCCCCCAAAGCGCAGGCGCTCTTCTTCTCCGCGGGGGGGGGGCGGCAGGCGCGCTCGCGCGGGCCGTCTCCCAGCTCGAAGAAGTCTGTCACCCCCTCGCGAAGTCGGCCCAGGGCCATCGTCATCATGGCAGGGCATGGCCAGCGGCACCAATGTCCTCGCCGTGGCTGAGACGCACACCCAATGATCCAAGGCATCGTCGCAGCGGGCCACCTCTGTCATCATCAACGCCGCCGCCATCATCATGCCCAGGCCAGCCCCGCGGCAGCAAGGCGGTGCGTGCTACCTAGCTATATCCACAAACCCCTTCCCGTACCCCGTACTACGCACATCGATGACGGACGGCGGGCGTCGCTCAGCACGCGGCCACGATGACGCCATCACGGCACGGCAAAGAAACAGGAGGAGGAGGAGGAAGAGGAGGAGGAGGAGGAGGAGGAAGAGGAGGAGGAGGAGGTTAAAATAACTCCTGCTTTCGTCCTCTTCGGAGGACGAGGAAAAGGAAGATGAAGGAGGAGGAGGAAAAGGATGGAAAGGAGGAGGAAGAGGAGAAGGAATGCACCAGGACAGGGGATCATTTCAAGGGTCCAGAGGCAAAAGGGCACGCGAACAATCAAGCACGCATCATAAGGCGTGCAATACAACTGCACGCCCCCTGCCCCATGGGTGACGGGGCCCCCTGACAACTGCGAAGCATCACGAACAAAAGTACGCAGGCTGGTGGGAGGACGAGGGGGGGAGGAGAGCGCGCAGAGGGCAGCAGGCCGCGCGCGACGGGCCCGAGACCGCTCTCGGCAAAGCACTGTCCGCATTAGTGGGGAGCGCCCCAGTCGGCTCGCACTGCGGCGGCCCCCCGGTGCAGCCCCTTTGCTCTGGCGCCAGCCAGGAGCTTGGCAGTGCCAGAGGAATCCAAGCCCCCCCCCCCCTGCCCCAGCATGCGCCACTGGCGGACGCGGCGGATGCGCCTATACCTGGCCGCCACGCGAGGCCGCAGCGTGGACGAACACATATGATCTGCACTGTCCGGGCATGCGGCCCTTTCCGAAAGAACTGCAGAAGGAAGAAATGGCTGCTGCTTAGCGGGGGCATCGTAGCCTCCAGCGCCAAGGCACTCCGCGGGCGAGTCGCCCAAATGCACTGGCACAGAGGAGGCCACACGTCAGGGCGCACGGCGCCTCGCTCACTCACGAGCGCTGTCCAGGCGTGGCTGCGCTCCCTGGACCCTCTCCTTCCTGACGTGGTAGAGTGGCTTTTCGCCGGGCCTCCGGCTTGCACCGAGGCGCGCGCTGATCCTGCAGCGCGCCGCCTGCTCCTCCGCAGCTGCAAGTTTTGCGTCGTCCGCCCGGCGCTCCTCAAGCTGGATCTTCTCTCGTCCAGCGGGCTACTGCAGATGCACTGCCTGTCTTTCGTCTCCCGTTCTCGGCGTGGCTGTCGGGCCCGCCTGGGACGAACTGGAACCTCTTAGTTTTGGCACTTGGCCCTGGCTTTTGGCTCCATGTCCGCCTCTGGGCAGTGGTGCGAATGTCTGGATGCTGGCCTCTCCATGTGCTGGGGGCCCCGCTCTGCATTCCTACGCTGCCCCGTTGCAGGGCTTGTGGCGTGCGTGGCGTAGATGTGCGGCCTGCCCTCTTGTCTGGCTCTGTCTCGGCTAAGCTGTGGTCCTCTATGTGGTCCCGCCTCCCTTTGCCCCCCCCCTCCTGTCCTTCCCAGATTTCCCTGTTTCTCTTCCCGCAGTCCCGCCCGCCAGCGGAGCGCCGTGAGCATGTCCATTTTGTTGCCGCGGCCGTGCTCTTGGCCCGGACTGGCGCCACGCATCCTTAGGCCTGGCCTGTTTACGGGGCGGTGCCGTTTGTGGCGCGCCCGGCGCGGGCCCCTGACCAGTGCTTGGGCAGGAGGGGGGCCAGGCGAGCGCCAGCACCATCGTGGCCTGCACCCAGGGGGGCTAGCGCGCAGGGCGACTGTGGACTGCGTGCGCGCGGTGGCAAAATGCCAAGATGCGAGTTGGATCCTTTGCCACCCGCGCCACTCGTGCACGCTCCCAATCGTGCCCGCTTGCCTGCCCGTCTCGCGGATTCTTCTCTGGTTGTCTCCGCTCGCTGCCGCCTGCTCCTGCTCCCCCCCCTGGCCCCGCCCCCTCCCGGGGCCCCTCTGTTCTTGCCCTCCGCCCCTCCTGGCTTCCGCACGATATAGTTTTCAGCCTTGTCCGCATCAGGGTTGAACTCGGAGCAGGGCTATTGCGTTGAGTTCACCTTTTCCGCAGCATCATGATGTATGTTTATATGCCTGTGTGTATTGCTTACACGCTCCGTTGTGCTGTGCGATATTGGATTCAGCTTTTGTCCGCATCAGGGTTGACTCGAAGCATGGCTATCGTGACAAGTTCCCCTTCCACTGTATCATGATGATTGTTTATTTGCAGGTGTGTGTTGCTTACGCGCTCCGTTGTGACAGTCCTGCTGCGCCCCCTGAGCTTCTCTGTCCTCTGTGTCTCTCTTCCTTTGTCCTGGTTCTCTGTTCGTGGCAGGGTGAGCGCGCAAGGCTTTCCATCGCTGTTCCCGCCCGTTCTGACTCCTCCCTGCCGTCTGCTCCTGCTCCCCCCCCTTACCCGCCCCCTTCCCAGGTTTCCTCAGTTCTTGCACTCCGCCCCTCCTGGCTGCCACGCGATATAGTTTTCTGCATTGTCCGCATCAGGGTTGCACTCGGAGCAGGGCTATTGCGTTAAGTTCCCCTTCCACTGCATCACGATGTCTGTTTCTCTGCCTGTGTGTGTTGCTTACACGTTCCGTTGTGCTGTGCGATGTTGTTTTCAGCTCTTGTCCGCATCAAGAGTGAACTCGAAGCATGGCCTTTGTGAAATGCCCTCCTTCAACTGTATCATGTTGTTTGTTTCTCTGCTGTGTTGCTTACACGCTCCGTTGTGCTTTAAAGTCCTGCTGCGCCCCACGTTGTATTTGTCCCCGCCTACTGTATCATGATGTATGTGTGTGTTATTTACACGCTCCGTTGTGTTTTACAGCCCTGCTGCGCCCCACTGTCCTTCTCTGTCCTGCTGCTCCCACTCGTGCTTCACGGTCCTGCGGCGCCCTCTCGTTCTCAGCTTGTGTGTAACTTACACGCTCCGTTGTGCTTCAGAGTCCTGCTGCGCCCCGCTGCGCTTCTGTCCTGCTGCGCCCTCTTGAGCTTCTCTGTCCAGCTGTGCCCTCTCAGGCTTGTCTCTCTCTCTCTCTCTCTCTCTCTCTCTCTCTCTCTCTCTCTCTATCTTTCTCTCGCGCGCGCAAGGCTTTCCTTCGCTGATCCCGCCCGTTTTGCCTCCTCCCTGTGCGCGTTGCTTCCTGCCTCCTCTGCTTCTGCCTCCTTGTGGTGCTCCATTCCCGCGTGCTTGCTTGTCGGGGCCTAGCGCTGCTGCGCCGTGTCGTGGTGGGTCCGCGCGGTGCCGTGCCTGTGCCGCCGTTGCTGCGCTGCCGTGCTGTGCCGTCCTCGGGGCCCGTGTGTGCCATGCCCCGGGTCCCGTTGCCATGCCTTCCCCTGCCGTGCCATCTCGCTTGTCCCCCGAGCTTGCTGTTGGGCCGCCCACGCCCAGCGCGCACGGTGCGGAGGTCTGATTTTCCCACGCCTGCTGCTCCGCTGTCTTCTCTTGTTCCGATCCTTGCTGGCCGCGCCCGCGACTCTGCTGCCCGCCCGTCTTGCTCGGGCTGGGGGGGCTTGCCCTGTCTCGGTGGGCTGGCGCCGTCGTCCGGCGGCGCGCGCTGGTGGGCAGGCCGGGGGGCTGCGAGCTTGCTGCCCTTGAACTAGTGGTCCCACGAAGGGCGGTGAAAGACCCGACCCTATACGGGGGCACCCTGCGCCCCGCCTCGCCTGCATCCTCCCAGGGGCGTGCCAGGGCGCTGCGAGGTTCCGCGGGCCGGCGGCGCGGGCTCGCGGCGCGTGGCGCGTCGTCGGGCGCGTGGCCGCCGCTGCGGAGGCCCCCCTCCCTCCCAAAAAAAGCAGCGTGGACCCCCCCCGAGAATTGCAAGGGAGCAGCGCCCAGTCGCAGGGATACGAGCCCAGATCATGCACGTGCGCAACCGCCTGGGCCCAGGCCGAGTTCAAGGAGAGACCCTGGAGGGGCTTGCAGCTCCAGGACGGCCGCAGAAGACGAGCCCCAGCGCGAGCAGTCCTGGCGCAGCAGCTTCCTAGAAAGCTACAAAGCTACGAAGGCGTGCCAGAAAAGGGCATGTCTGCGGTGCGCCACTGACCTTACGCACGATTTGTCAAGCGCCCGACCCCCAAGAAGCGGGCGGGCGTCGAAGTTGGCCCTCCCACCAGGGAGCTTCTGCATGAGGGCGCCGACCGCGGACCCACGCGGACGCTGCAGACGCCCCTGCCGCGACAAAGACATGACAATACAATTGGTTTTGTGCGCGAGTCAACCACTAACCAAGGTCGCCAAGTTTCCTTTCATTTCAGTTCATACAGCAGCAGCGGGGTCAGGAGCGCCGCGCGCGGTCGCGCGCCGCCCAGCGCTCCCCCGCGCGCGGCCTGTTCAGGTCGCAACCGCCCCTACGGGCAAGGGCCACGGGGCTGGCCCCGTCTCGGGTAGGGTCTTTCACCTCCGTCGTGGGCCAGCCCAGGCGCCGCAGCAGGCAACGGCGCAGTGGCCCCGTGGTCCATGCTACCTGGGCTTCCCTGGCGCGCACCTGGGACAAAGAACAAGGCAACGCCCCTGCCCCCCCCGGCCGCAGACGGCACGGGGACGGGCGACGGCAGGAAAGGTACGCGAAGCGGCGGAGGGGAAAGGGAGGGGCGGGAGGCACCATAGGATGGCCTGGCAAGAAGGGCTGCTGCCCTAGACGCGTGGTGCTGGGCGGCTGCACAAGGCCCCTCGGGCACGCAGACCGAGGCCCGCCCGTACATCACGCGGCCTCCCTGTGGCAGAACGCGTCCGGGCCGATCGAATCACGCAGAGCGCGCGCCACGAAGAGAACGTGGTGCCATCTCTGCTCGGGCGGCGGCCCGTCGCGGAAGAGCTGGTGCATATACACGCCTGCATGCGACAACGGCGGGAGCAGGAAGCGGGTCTCCAACTCCGCGCGCCACACAGTCTGCCCGGGCACCCGCACAGCGCACGGGTCGCATGAACCTGCAAGGCGCCGCACGCAGCACAGCAGGCCAAGGCGACAGGGAGGGACGGCACGCCAAGCACGGGAACGGGCCATGCCCCGGACACGCGCGCCACGGCCCACATGCGGGACTCGCGCCACATATGCGGCCCAAGTCCAAAACGAGCATGCCCACCGATAGCTGGTGGGTTTAGGGACAAGCACGGCAGAGGTCAGACCCAGCGCGGGCAGGCGGGCGCACGCGGCGTGCTGGCACGCCGCCGAGTCACGCGCGCTCGACGCAGCTCCAGCGAGCAGTGGGCGTTGCGCAGCGGGTGGCGGGACGCGGGGTGAACGTCAATTTCCAGGATTGGCACGTCTGCTCCGCCAAGCGGCACGCTATGACGCCCACCCAGGTGGTGCACGAAAAGGAGCGCGCCAAGGAAAGCATGTGGGCGCGGGCGCGCACCACGATTGCACGCTCGAGCCCCCACGTGCCCAAACGGCACGTCCAGCCGCATTGCACAGCAGCCACATCGGCAGGCAGGGGGCCCAGTGGCGCACGCCAGGAGCCGTCTGGCCCACGTGGACTGCATGCGGTTGAGTTCGTCTTCAGCGCGCTGGGCCAAGAGCACAAAGGGCGAGGGGTAAAGAAGGGCGGCCTCGACCTGGACAGAGACCTGCGCCGAAAGCACTGGGAGGCCGAATCCCCTCCTTTCCCCGGCGTAGACGAGCGCCTTGAACGATACGTGACCACGGGCTAGAGTTGAGCGCAACAAAGAGGGAACGAGAGGTCGGCATTATCCCATTTCATTGCCTACCGCTTGCGGCGACGTCTGGTCCGGCGCCCACGCACGGCCCGCGGGCGCGTCGCGCCGTGCCATCCGCCCCCGTGGCGGCTCACTCAGCACTCACCTGGACGCTGCTGGGGGCAGTGAGAGCCGCTAGGTGGCTCCGTTTTGGTAGGGGCCTTTCACTCCCCATCGTTGGCCCCTCCAAGAGTGCGAGTGCTCGCCAGCCCAGGCCGCCCATGGGCCCCACTTGCGCCAGGGGCATCCATCTGTCGCCCCGGGGCCTGGCCAGCGACGCAAGAGCAGGCATCGACTAGCAGAAGCAGCACACAGCTGAGCTCCATACCCCCCCTGCCTGCGGGGACCCCGGCCCAGACACGGCGAGCATACAAACCCCAGGCCTTGTCCACAACCCAGGAGAGGGACGGCAGCGCTCAACGCCATGGGGGGGGGGGGGCGAGGCCGGACAACGGGGAGAGCGGGAGCAACAGTAGGGAGCAGAGCGCGCTGACACAGGGCGTGGGGGGCTGACGAGGCGCGCAGCTGGCGGCAGCATCCGGACAGCTGTCCGCTCGCAGTGGCCTAAGGTGCTGGCAGGTGTCGCGCGGATGTCTTCGCCTCACAGCACAACCCCACCCCCTGAGCAACGACCGGGAACCCTCCCCATCCACTTGACCGCGCCCAGGTGCGCCAAGAAAGAAAACTAGGACTAACTTCTGCACGCGCGAACCGACTGCTTGCAGAGTCTGGCTCGGCGGCGGCGACGGCGCGAAGAGCACCAGGAAACGGACACGCAACGAAAGGTCGCCCGAGAACTATAAAGCAGCTACAGGTGGTCAGTGCCAAGTGCGTCTTGCTCGGCGGCGCGGTCGGCTTCAGCTCGCCCCCCGCTCGTCCACCCGGCCAGCTCCGCCGCTGTACGGGGCCCCGGCGTAACCTCGCCCAGTGCTGCGGCGGAGACCCTACCTGCGACGTCCGCGGCAGCAGCGAAGAAGGGGGCGGGAGAGCCTGGAGGGGGAAGGGCGGAGAGAGGTCGGCGCCAACCGGGCAAGCGCGCCAGCACAACGCAGGGACCCACGCTGCGCAACCTTGCGGCAGGACGACCCTTGAACACGAACGCCGGAAACTCCTTACATTGAGCAGTGCCGCACGGCAGCTGTCAGAGCTCAGAGGCCAGCCCCTGCAGGCCACGAACTTAATGTCCACGTGGATACAATCGCCAGGCAGAAATCATTCGTCCTCGACCACACCACCAAGGAACGAGGACAGAAGCATGGGGTCAGGCGAGGCTACATCGAAGGCACGTGGGCAGCGCTTGGGCACCACGACGCTGCGCGTGGAGTCGCAGCGCTGACAGGACCAGCAGGAGGGTCCCCGACCCCGCCATGCTGGCCTGCACCACACTAACGGGTGAGCGCGGGGCGGTTGCGCCATGTCCTTATAACCGTGGACATTGGAAGGGGTCGAAGGCAGGAGACAGCACGCACCAATCGAGGACTGATTTATGGAGCGGCGTACACTGCCTCTCGGACCAGCACGTGCTGGTCAGTCCACACGACCTGCGCTGGCCCTGCGGGCAGGCGGACTTAACAGAGGCGTCGCAAACAGCAAGCGCGCCAGAGAACACCTTGAATGACGCTAAAACGTCACCCAACTTAGCCATCCAGCACAGGCGCCGACCCGTAGTGGTTGGGGCACCAGCGCGGGCCACACCTCACGAGACGGCCCGCGCATCCAAGACGTTGCCCCAGAATTGGCCCTGCAGGTCCTCTTCTGCGAGGGTCTTCCGTCGCGTGCCCGTGCAGGGCACGTCAGTTATGTAGGAACGGCGGTGTTGCAAGATGTTGCAAGCTGCTTGGCCGGCCCCGCACCCGCCTCCCCCACCGCCTCCTCCGCCGCCCCCGGCCTCGCGCGTCTCCACCGTTTGCGGAGGGAGCTGGTGACTTGTGATCGTCGTCGTTATCGTGCCATTTTCCCCTGGCTGGTCTGACAAGGCCGGCCCAAGTCCGCCCGGCAGACCAGAGGGCAGATTCGGGCACGAGCGGGCCGTGGCCATTTTGGCTCAAGCCATTTTGGCTCAAGCCATTTTGGCTCAAGATGTTGTCATATGTTGTGGGGCGCCCCTGGTCGCCCCGGCGGGGCGGGCGTGGCGCGCCGGCCATGTGCGGCCAACGCCGCCAGTGCCGCCATCGCTCGCGCCGCTCCCGCTTTTCTTGTCTGCTCTGGCTGCCTCCTGGTTGGCCCGTTGTCCAGCAGCGCGCCCGGCGAGCGGCTGTCTGGGGAAGGGGTTCAGCTTACGTGGCTCTGGCTCCCATATGTTGCCATCTTTGGCTTTGTCGGGGAAGGCTGGCCGCCGAGGCTCTCCCGAGCCGCGGGGAACCAGCGTTGTCCGTGGCCTTCCTTGCATGCTCTCTGGCTTTGGGTGGGGTTGCAAAGCCCTCTGGTGTGCCTTGCCTTGTAATGTGTGATTGGGCGATCTGCAGGCTGCCATTTGTGTGTCAATGCGGTTGTGTAGCAAGGGGTAGTTTATGGAAGTCGGGGGCACTTGTTGCTTGTTTCAGCTTGGCCCCTTTTTGTCTCGGCCCGGCGTCGCAAGCAAACAGGCGCGCAAGTACGCTCATGTGGGTTGTCGTGTGTGGTGCTGTCGCTATGCAAGCAAGCGAGCTGTTTTGCTATGCCCTGTGTTCGCAAGCGCGCGTTGTTACTTCGACATGCTTTGTCTACCCACCTTATACCTCTGTCCGGTGAGAGTCCACGCAACTGCACTTCGTAGCATCCAGGGTTCACGAGCCAGCGTGTTGCCGTAAGGGAGAATGAGAGTCCAGTGTGCCCCCCTCCTCCCCTCCTCCTTGTCCCTTCTTCTCCGCTCTGGGCCCTTCCCCTCCCTCCTGCCCTCGCCCGTCCTTGCCTACCCCTCCCCTTTCCCCTCCCCTGTCCCCCCTTTTCCCTTGGGCCTCCATGCATTGGGTAGAGCAGTGAGTGCTGGGTAGCAGGAGCAGTCTCACTCGCCCTTGCGCTTGTACTGTCTGCTTTTGCAAAAGTGCGGGTGGTTCTGGGGCGGGGCTGGCCGTCGAGGCTCCTCTGAGTCATGGGGGCCAGCGTCGTCCATGACCGCCCTGTATCGCCTCTTGTGTTGTCTTCTCTGCTGTGTGCCTGGCCTTCTGCGGGGGGGGCGCTCTTTCGCTTTTGACGTTCCCGATACTTCACTGGCGCTCTGGTAATAACATATGCCGTGGTCCTGTAAGGCCGTTGTGGCTACCGCAGTGCAGCCAAGCATGTCATGTGCAGCGTAATGGGAAAATGGGTCTGGCAGCGTCTGTGGAGGCATGGGGGAGGTGAGGGTGAGGCGCCCGTGCGGCTGTGCAGCAAGGGTCGGTGTGAATGGGGCAGGGGCACCTGATGCTGCTTTTCGTTTATCCCGTGTTCTATTGGCCCGGCGTGGCTTTAGCGGCGCGAACAAGCAAGCGCGCAAGCACATTCAAGCGGGGTGTCGGGTGTTGTGTGTCGCGTGGTGTGTTGTGAGCGCGTGCGTGCTCGGCGCACGCTGTCACGTGCTTCGGGTGACGGCTGCATGAGTATCTTGGCACTCGGCTCTCCATCTGATTGCGTTTTCTCTGCTACTCCTGCTCATCACGCAGGTTTCTGCTCTTGCAGGGGGCCTGTCCGTCAGCGCACCCCAGGGTCGCCGGGGGGGAGTGTCGTCTGAAGCTAGTCTCATTCAACTTCTTCCTCCTCCTCCTCCTTCCTCCTCCTGCTCCCCTCCCCTCCTCGTGCGGCTAGCACGCAGGGCGTAACCAGCGATGCCCCTGCAGCTTCTCTCGCACGCGAGCCGCCCGGCAGCGCGCCCGCCGGTGCCCCCGGCGCCAGCCATGGCTTCCTCGAGCGATGATGAGCCCCTCGTGGCGCTCCCCTGCCCGGCGGGCCCCGGCCCGGCGCCCGCCCCCGGGGGCGCGCCTGGCCGCCGTGTCCGGCCCGGCGGGCTTGGCCGGGGCCGGCCGCCGACGACAACGGCGCGCGCGGCGCTTGAGGCGCGGAGTCGGCATTCTCTCCACGTAAGAGACCATGGGCCAATCACTTCGGAGGCCATGGGTGATGCCCACCGAGCGACTGGTGTTAAGCCCCTTCAGACGTTTGTTTATTTTGTCAAGCAGAGGTCCCGTGGTACAGGGGATACCCGCATTGGTAACGTGAGTAGCCCCTTCTTTTGTGAAAATGGTGAGCCCCTTACCTTTGAACGGGCCTTGGCGGGGGTCAACACCCACGACGCCTCTAAGGAAGATGATTTATTTTTTGCAGCATCTGACCTTTGCGTAGCCCTCGGAGCGGCCACTCCCACTGAACGGATAGCAGTCCACATTTGGTCACAATATACTCGTAGTGCACAGTTCGTATCGTGTGTTGCGACTGCCGCCAGAGACCCTCATGTCAGTGCGATCGCTAATGTGGGACACAAAGCGTTAGAAGCCGTGCTTTCATCAGCGTGCTTGGATGGTCCGTGCCTTCCTCGTAAGATCCTTCCTAACGGTAGGTCGAAGACCCCAAACATAGATGCAGGTCAGCAAACTGCTGGATCTATTGGCGGTCTGCTGCGGGCCTTGCAAGTAGCCGCCGAGCGTTGCCTGGCTGACAGACCCAAAGCCAGCTGGGCAGAGGTCAAAGGTCTGTGCCGGGTCTTACAGGCACGCAACCTCATGCCCAATCATTGCGCGATTGCGCTACACCTGGCAGGCTTAGCCGATTTGTCAGATTTCTCAGCGGCTGAGCCCACAATGGAAGGCACGAACACCCGTCTAGCATTGAGCATCTTAGATGAGGACGCTGCTGCAAGGGAACTCAATCTCACGGCCCCGGAGGGGCGGCTCTTGATCCGGATCCTGGCCTGCCAGTGGTGGGTAGTCTGCTCGGCGGTGTATTTTGGAGCCTCGACCGCTTGGAGATTTGAATCCCGGCTGCATGCAGATTCTGTGCGCCTCGCTGAGGCTTGCAAGGGCAAGCGCAAAAGGTCCTGACCGTGCTTGGCCTGCAGAAAAGTTGGAGGAAAAGCGCTCCCCACCGGCCTCAGGGGTGTGGTGGGCGAATTTCTGACGTTAAGGGCCCTTAACGTCAGAAATTCGCCCAGGGGACTTGCCCCGCGGTGAATTTCTGTCGTCTTGAGCTTTTTAACATCAGGTAACTGCCCCGGGCATCCTTGAGGCGCACCCGTGCCTTGTGCCGTGATTTGTCGCTTATCTAATTGGTCATGCAGTACCTCGTTGCAGTCGTGTTTGCAGAGTCGCCGGCCGTCTGTCGGGCAGCCTCCGGCTGGCCCGGGAGGGGGGTGGGGCCGCCGTCGTCGTCGTCGTCGTCGTCGTCGTCGTCGTCGTCGTCGTCGTCGTCGTCGTCGTCGTCGTCGTCGTCGTCGTCGTCGTCGTCGTCGGGTGCCCCGCCGTTGCTGCTGCCGCCGTCGTCGGTGTTCTTATCCAGCCACTTGCGCTGACGCATGCAAGCAGTTTCCATTCACCACGATCGGGGATCCTCGCGGTGTGCACTTGATGTGATGGGGGTGTTTCTGAGTTTGCAAGCTCGGCTTCTCTGCCGTTCTATGGGACGATCAGGCATGGGGCAGAGAGCGTCGCCAAATTTGCCCACCCCTCCTGGTTCTCCTTGGCCCCCTCCCTCCTTCCCTCCCCGCCCTGCTCCCCGCTCTCTCTCCCCCCCTGTCTCTCCGTTACCTTGTCACCACCGCCGCTCCATCATCATTGATTCGTGGAGTGCGTGGGCGGGAGTGCGAGTCACGGCTTGTAGCACTCGTTTTGTTGGACGTCTTCGTCTGCAGCAGCGAGCTCACCTCTGGCCTGGGAGGGGGCGGGTGTCCTCGGCGTCGTCGTCGTCGTCGTCGTCGTCGTCGTCGTCGTCGTCGTCGTCGTCGTCGTCGTCGTCGTCGTCGTCGTCGTCGTCGCCGTCCGTGCCCCTGGGGGAGCTCTACCTTTCGTGGGCGTTCCGCTAATCTTGTCCCCATGCCTGTTTGTTGCTGCTTTCGACCGTTGTTGTACACCGCGCGGTGCCCTCCCCCCCACCCCCGTACCTGCTGTCCGGCCGCCCTCGCTGGGCGTGCGCGGGGAGGAGGTCGGGTTTGCTCCCGCGCCCCGTGCTGCCTCCGCTGTCCTTTTTCGGCCCAGCGGCCACGAGGGTAGGACGCCCTGGCGCCACTTCGGCTGGGCCGTCGCGCCCATGGGGCGCTCGCGCCGCCGCCGCGATGATAGCCGCAGTCGCTCCGGGCGCCGGCGCCGCCGCACCCCATTGCGGCGTCGCCCCAGCTCCACGTCATCTTGTAGTCCTACGCCACTGGCAGAGTCGGCGGTGGAGGCCCCATCGCCCGGCCGGGAGGGCGTTGCTGGCCCCCTCAGCCCGCACACGCCCCTGCAGCGCCCCCCCGGCGTCTGGGACCACCCCGAGTTCCCTGGCGTCAGCACCAAAGCTGTGGGCACGCCCCAGGCGCAGCCCGCCCTAGGCTTCTCCTCCCAGCTGGGGTCTCCAGTGCCACGGTCCCCGGCGACGCCAGTCAGGAGAGCCCGCCTGTCTCCGGCGCCTACCTCGCCTGGCCAGGCGCTCCTCAGCTCGCCAGGTCCGCCGCTCCATAGCCCGCCAGGCTTGCCACCGGGCTGGGAGTCCAAGCGCGACCTCGCGGGCGCCCTTTTCTTCTTCAACCGGGCGACTAACGAGACTCAGTGGGAGCACCCGGCGACGGCGCCGCCACCGCCGCCGCCGCCGCCGCCACCCCCGCCCCCGCGTGAGCCCGCCCACCCGTGCGTGCCCGCCAAGCCTGCCCCTGCCTCCACCCAGCCGGCTGTGGTGGCGCTGGCGCCGTCTCCCGCCAGCGTGGCGCCAGTCCTGGGGCCAGGCCCCCTGCCGCCTACCCCGGTCGCGGCCGCTGCCCCGGCCAACAGCGAGGCGTCCAGTGCTCTCAAGGCGGGTTCCCCCGTTCCTGGCCCGCTGGGCGCGTCCCGCGAGGAGGAGCTCAGGCAGATCAGGCTGGAGCTCGAGGCTCTCCAAACCGAGCGCGCCCAGTGGGACGAATTCACCTCATCTTCCACTGGGTTGAAGTTCTGGTTCCACGTGGCGTCGGGGACCATCGCGCCCACGTGCCCCCCAGAGCTCCTCCAGCGCGCGGCACGCAGCTCCGCCCTCAAGGCCAGGCTGGAGGCCTTGTCGTCGCCGGGGGCCGCGTCTGGCACGCATGCGAGCCCATGCCTGGAGTCGGGTCCGGCTTCCCGACCGGGCGGTTCCGCCGGAACCGTCCCGCCTTTGGGCCATGCTTCGCCCTCCCCGGCTGCCCCTCATGGCTTGCTGCGTGAGGTACCTGAGGAGCCCGGCGTGCCCCCAGTCAGTGGTCCCTACTTTGCCGGTAGCCCTTCGGTCCCTGCCAGCCTCCCCAGCAGCGGCGGTCCAGCGGCACCCACCCCATCCTGGGCGGCTGGCCAGCCGCCGGGCCCCGGCGCGGCTGTGAGCGCGGCAGTATCGGCCCAGGTGCATGCCAACTCGGCTCCCGCCGCGTCCCCCGCGCCGTCTCTTGGCTTGCCCCCTGGACCGCCGCTCCCTGCGAGTCTAGTTAGGTTCCACTCGCGTGCTGGACACGAGGAGGCCGTGTCCAGCTGGCTCATGCGGCTGCGGCAGACAGTGGGGAACCATAAAGACCCGAGGCTGAAATTGACGGCTCAGTTTGCCTCCAACCTGACTTCCCAGGTAGATTTGCACAACGTTGCGCAAGCCATGGGCATACAGATCGTCCAGGGGCCGCGCCGTGGTGCCAATGCTTACGCTGGCCCGCCCCCTTTCGCGGTGGCCAACGGCTGCCCAGCGCAGCCGAATCTCGACGTCACGACGGCGTTGAATCCCAAGCAGTCTTTGCAAATCCAGCTGCTGAACCGCCGGCTTGGGACCGTGATCGTTCGCGGTGGCCGGGCGGTTTTGGACACGTGGATTGAGGAATTGATCCTCTTCCTAGGGCCCGTGACCGATTTACAGTCGCCCGTCCCTCCGGCCTCATCCGCGTCCCTGCTCTGCGCGCCGGCCCCCAAGAGGTCGGCGCGGCAGATCTTGAGCGAAGCGGAAGCCGCCGACCAGGGTGGAGGCCCGCGGGCCTTCCAGTAAGGGCGGGCTGCTGACTGCCTCCCGCTCGGCTTGCATTGGCGCCGTGTGAATTTTCGGCGGGGCACCCCGCTACATGTCCTCTGTTTTTTCACAGCCACTGGAAGCCTTATGAACCGTATTGTTTGCAGCGTAGCGGTAAAACATGCGTGTCCAACACAGTGCCGCCACGTGCGTGTGTGCCCTTGTCTGGCGCGTGCGCCCTGCAGCCCGCGTTGCATGCTGACGTGCTCCTTGTGAGCGTGCGCGCGAGTATGGTCCTCCATGCAGTGTCTCGGCAGCTTTGCAATCAGGGAGTCCGTACGCGCATGACCGAGTTGGTTGACCAGTGTTGCAGTTGCTCTTGAGTTGTGCTTCGCAGTCCTTGACACGCACCGGCTCGCTGATTGAGGCCGTCCTTGCCCCATGTACGTGCGTGCAAGGTTTACCATGCATGCTGTCATCATTTTTCATTTCATTTCATACCGCAGCGACGGGGGCCGGAGCACCGCGCGACCGCGCGCGCCGCCCCAGCGCGCCCCCCCGCGCGCGGCCCGCTCAGGTCGCAGCCGCCCCTGCGCTCCCGGGGCAGGGCCGCGGGGCCGACCCCGTCTCGGGAAGGGTCTTTCACCCCCGTCGTGGGTCGGCCCAGGCACCACCGCGGGCAACGGCGCCCTGGCCTCGCGGCCAGTGCGACCCCTCCCCGACCGGCACCCCAGAGGGCAAAAAGGGAGGGGCGGCGCAGCGGGCGGCGGGGTGCAAGGGGGGGGGCAGAGTTCGCTCCTCCCCCTCCCCGGCCGCTCGCGGCACGGGGACGGACAGCAGCCAGGAGGCCGCGCGAGCGGTCGAAAGAGGAAAAGAAAAAGGGGGGGACAAGGCACCAGGCATTGGGCAGCCAGATGGCTTGGGGGAAGACCGCCGCCACAGACGCACAGAGCAACGCGGCTGCACTGGGCCCCTGGGCGCGGCAGCCTCGCCCAGCCCTTAAAAGAACAAAGGCCACTCGCAGTCAGATCCCAACCGGATCCAGCGCCACAAGCGGCGGTGAAATTGCTTAAGTCCCCCTGGGGGGCGGGGCCGCAGGCCCCCCACCAGGTCGGGAAGGAATTTCGAACGGGCGCGAGCCTATCGAGTCGTGCAAGGCGCGCGCCACGTAGAGAACGTGGTGCCACCTCTCTTCAGGCGGCGGCCCCTCGCGGAAGAGCTGGTACATGTACATGGCTGCGTGCGATAGCGGCGGGAGCAGGGCGCGAGACTCCAAATCGGCACGCTGCGCGGCCTGCCTGGGGCAGCCGCAAATAGCATGGGCAATGTCCACCTGCGCAGCTCCGCAAGCAGCACAGCGGTCCAGAGTGACGGGGAGACACGGCACGCCAAGGACTGGGAGGGGCCATGCCCCGGACATACGCGCTACGGACCACATGCGAAAGTCGCGCCACATATGTGGCCCAAAATCCAACTGAAGTAGGGCCATCGGTAGCTGGTTGGGCTCGGGGACGAGCACAGCAAAGGACATCCCGAGCGTGGGCAAGCAGGCGCCGGTCGCGCGTTGGAACGCGGCCCGATCGCGCGCCCGCAGGGCCGGGCGAACCACCTGGAGTTTGAAGTCACGCAGCAGAGACCTACGCAACTGCAGAGAGCCCTGGGCGCCACGCAGAGGGTGGCGGAAAGCTGGGTGGACATCGATGTCCAGGACAGGTGGCGTGAGCTCCGCCATGCGGGCGGCGACGGCGCTCGCCCAGGAGGCGCACGTAAGGCGGCGCGCCAGCGCGAGCATGCGGGTGCCGGGGTGGTCAGGAGGCTGCGCCAAAAGACGGGCGCGCGCCATGATTGCTCGCTCGAGCATCCGCGTGCCCAACCGGCACGTCCAGCCGCATTGCGCAACGACCACCTCGCCTGGCACAGGGGGGCCAGTGGTGCACGCCAGGAGCCTCCTAGCCCACGCGGCCTGCATGCGATTCAACTCATACTCAGCCCGATGGGCCAAGAGCAGAAAAGGAGAAGGGTATAAGATAGCGCTCTCGACCCGGAGGGGGACCTGCGCAGAAAGGACGGGGAGGCCGAATCCGCCGCTCTCCCCAGCGTGGAAAAGCGCTTCAAACAACGCGTGGCCGCGGGCCAAAACAGAGCGGAGGAGGGGTTGAAAGGTGAGCTCGGCGTCAACGAGAACGCCAAGCACCAGCTTCTGGTCCACGACGGGGCAGCCCACCCACCCGGGGTCGGGGCTACCAGCAACGGCCATGGCCGCTGTTTTACCAGAGGCGTAATTAAAGTCGGCACGGACAGCGCGGGCAAACCGGCTACACGCAGAGTCTGGCTCGGCAGATACAACGGCGCGGAGGGCGCCTGGGGACGGGCAAGGGACAGTCAGATCGTCAGAGAACTGCAGTGGCTGCAAGTGCTCCGCACCCAGCGCGTCCTGGGCTGCGGCACGATCGGCTTCAGTGGCCCCTCCGCACGCCCACTCGGCCAGTTCCGCCGCGGCTCGAGCCCACGGCGCGCCCTCGCCCAGTGCCGTTGCGGAGACGCTAGTCGCGATCGCCGCGGCCGCGTCGACGGAGGGGGGTGAAGGGGGGCGGAGTGGAAAGGGAGGGGGAGGGTCCACGCCAACTGGACAAGCGCGCCGGTAGACCGGCGGAACCCAGGTTGCACAACCCTGCGGCAGGACAGCCATTACAGCATCAGCTAGCCACTTCACCTCGGCATTAAACACATACGCCGAAAAACGCTTACCTTGGGCGGTGCCGCAGGGCAGCCGAAAAAACTCAGACGCCAGCCCCTGGAGGGCTACAAACTGGATGTCCATCTGAATGAAATCATCCAACAAGAGCCACTCGTCCTCCACCACGCCAGCAAGATACGACGACAGGCGCATGGCATCATGCGAGGCCACATCAAAGGCCCAGCGAAGGTCAGTAAGCGCCCAGTACGTGGGGAGCCCTTGAGCGCCGCGGAGCTGCGCGTGGAGCAGCAGCGCTAGCAACACAAGCAAGGGGTCCCCGACCCCGCCCTGCTGGCCAGCGCCGCAATATTGCGTGAGCACAGAGCGGTTGCGCTGTGTCCAGAGGGCGTCCACAACCGCAGACATGACAGTGGAGATCGAGATGGGCCGGAGGCACGCGACATCACGCACCACGCGGGGGCCCGACTTGTGAAGCGGTGTAAATTGCCTCGCGGACCAGCATGTGCTGGTGAGACCACAGGACCTAGAGAGACTCGCCAACGCTAGCGTGAGGCGCCGGCCCTGCACGCATGGTGACTTAACGGAGGCATAACAGCCACGTAGCGCGCTGGATGCCACTTTAAATGTCTCTAAAACGTCCGCAAGCTCAGCCATGGAGTAAAGGCGCCGGCCCCTGGTGGAGAGACCGGCGCCAGCACGAGCCGCGCCGCTCTGGCGAACGGCGGACACCGCCCGTGCGGTGGCGAGGCATGCCTCACGGTCATGTGGAAAGTTGTTGGAGGCCCTCGCCTGCAGATCCTGCTCGATGGCTTGGAGCATCTCGTCGGCACTGAATCCCCGTCCCGTGGCAGGGTCGGCGAGTGCGATCTCAAACCTGTCTTGGCCGGCGAAGAATGAGGACAGGAAGCGCTCCGCAGCCCCAGGGTTCAAAGCCCGAAGGTGGAGAAAACGTTGGGCCGCGCCCCTCCTAGCATCCCAGGCTGCCTGCGTGGCCGCTTTCTTAAAAGCCTGGTGATCAGAGAAATCCGCCGGGGCTGGCCCAACGGGCCGGCGTCGCTTGCGAGACGCCGCCGACGTCACCGCACGGGTGACCCCCGCAGCGTGGCCCGCAAGAGTGTATAGCACGTCACGTGACCACGCGGCCACGTCCAGGAGCACGCGGCGCTGGGCGACAGAGGCCTGGCCTCCGCTCCACGGAGGGCGGAGCCACGGCGCATGCACGCACAGCTCAACCGCAGACGCTGCAAATTGGAGAAGCGGTTCCACCGCGCTAAGGGCGTCATCCCACTGGGAATCAGTGCGCCAGCTGACTCGGCCAAAACCTACGTGCGCGGAGCGGTCACACTGGCACGGCATTGACCAGCACAGCAGGCGGTGGTCAGAGGCCACGGCCACGGCCTCCTTGACAGCAACGGAGATCTGTTGGCCCAAGTCCGCGAGGACAAGGTCAATGCACGTGCCAGAATCGCGCGTGGGCACCGGCGGGTTGCACGCGATGAGCGAGGCAGCGCACAGCATCGCCTCGATATCGCGATCTTCCAGGGATTGGTGACAATGGCAGCAGCCGCACCCCGGGCGGTGCGAAAGGACGTAGGACAGATGGATATTTGCATCCCCAGCGACGAGGAACGAGGCATGCGGAAAGCGCGAGCGCAATCGAGTGAGCTCACCAAGGATCGCGCTCCAGGTTTCCACGTCGCCGCCTGGCGCTGGGTAAACTGCGGCAAAGACAAGAGACGGCCCCGACGCGGCAGTAGCGCCGCTCGACGAGGTCCAAACTTCAAACCACTGGACCCGCGCAGACGAGACGTCAGGCAGCGGGCGGACTACCGGAAGCAGTTCGGGTCGCAAGAAAATCCCGACAGCGCCCCACGAAGCAGAGCGTTCGCCCAGCCAACAGTACGGGTACCCTGCCGGCAGCGCCGCACCCGGCGGGAATCGCGCACCGGGGGTGATGCAAATATCGATATTCTCATCGTGCAGAAGCTGCGCCATCGCCTGCAACCGCCAATCTAAGAGCGCGTCTGTGCCGAGGGCGAGCAAGCCACACCGGCCCGGGTTTAAAACGGCCATGCGCAAGGGCTGCTGGCTTGACAACTCCAACGGCGGGCCCGGAGCTCCGGCGGCGTCGGCAGCCAGCACTGGGCCCGCGAACGGCGAGATCACGGGCGGTGAGTCCCCGCGCGCAGGACGCAATGGGGGGGCGACCTCTTCGGCGAGGAAAGCTCGCAGCTGCCGGCCAAGAGCGATGAGAGGCCCAGCCTCGCGACTCCCTTGCGTGCGAAGCTGCGGCGGCGGCTCGGGGGCACAAGCAAGCAAGGCGAGCACGTCACGAAGCGCCGCTCCCCTCTCCAGGCCCCTGGTTTCGACGCCGATCCAGCGGTTCACTAAGTTGCGTAGCGGTGTCAGGGGGGCGTCGCCGCCCCCGGCGAACATGCCTCCGCCCCTGCGCGGGCGGCCTCCGGCGGGGCTATGCACGGCGAGGCCGGGGAGCCCTGGCAACGGCTGCGGGAGGGGCGGCGCGGCCGGCGGGAGGGGGGGAGGAAAGGAAGGGGACGAACGGCGCGGAGCGGGGGGGGGCCGGCCAAGGGGGGCAGACGGCGGACGACACCGCGGAGCGGACGGATCATCATCGTGAGCAACGGGAAGCCTTCGGGGGCCGCTGGAGGGGGGGGCAAGGGACAAGCCTTACGACCAGTACCCATCAAGGGGCGACGCGGCCCAGCCCGACAAGCAACAACGATGAGCACGATCGACGCCACTATGCATCTGCAGCTTTTTCACTCGACACCGCTCGTTGCAACCAATGGGGTTCATAGGGGATCCGGGGCCGGACCGCCACACCGCTTTGGGTGCCGGCCGCAGTGGGCGGCGGCTGGGCTGAGAAATGCGAAGCGAGGACAGCGCAGGACAACTGGAAAGAGGCACCCGCCCCCGCGGGGGGCGAGTCCGCGCCCGCTGGGAAGCTATCGCAGGTGCAGGAGCGCAACTGGCGCAGCGGTGCGCGGGCGCACCCGGCTCCGGGGCCGGCGAGGGCACCGCGCTAGGTGCCAGCGCCCGACGGGGGCTGGCGAAGCAACTCGCGTGCACTGAGGCGCTGCACTGGCGCCGAAAGAAGCCCCTGCGCCGAGGCCTTCGGCTCGGGGCCCTCGATATCCGTGACGAGGCCGAAGAAAAGCAGGAGCTCCTCAATATGCTCTTCAAAGAGAGGGCGGGTGGCGTGCATGACAATTCGACCCTGCTTCTTATTCTGCAGCTGGATGGACAAAACCTGCTTGGGTGAATTAGAATACGTGATATCTAAGCCAGGCTGTGAAAAGTCACCGGTCCCAAGGGCGAAAGGGGGCACTGCGGTCACCTGTTTCCCTGCTCCGCCGCGGCGCATGCCGGCCAGAATCGCCACCCCCATCGCCATGACAGCATTGTGGAGGTCAACCTCCGAGTGGCAGCGGGAGGCGAAATAGACCGCGATCTTCGCGCGGCCGTCCCCGGGCTTTGGCCCGAAGGACTCGCGGACTTTGTACAGCCAGCCGGAGACAGCCTCGCGGAGCTCAGCCTCGCTCCCGAGGGCGGCAAACTGGCGCGGGTCAGGCGCCGCCGCGGCCGAGCCAACGGGGTCAAGCAACGGCAGCGCACTGGGGGGCCCGGGGGGGCCCGCCGCCAGGGGCGGGGGAGCTGCGCTAGACAATTGCGGCGCGTGCTGGGGCGCGGCCATAGGCACCGAGAGCAGCGGCGACAAGGCGGGCGGAAGCGCACGCGGGGGCGACGCCAGCGGCGCGGGCTGGGATGGCGGCAGGGTCCCGCAGACGCCCCGCACTACTGTAGCCACAGCCGCGCATGCGCGGACGCGCTCCTCCTCGCACGCTCGGACGCGCTCCTGAAGCCGCGCGGCACACGCCGCGTACTGGACAAGTTCGGGAGGCTGGTCTGGGCGCACGACGCCGGAAGCGCGGTGTAACCACGCTTTCCCACCCCCCGCGCCGACCAGCTCTTCCCAGCCTGCGCGGGCAACTTGGAGCTGCTCGAGCTCTTGGCGCAAAGCTGCCAGCTCAGTGGCGTGGTCCTTCAGGGCGCTCGAAGCGGGCTGCGAAGAGGAACTGGGCGGGAGCGCCTTGACCAAGGGCGCGGTCGGCCCACCTGCGGCGCCCGCCACGGCTGGGGCGTGCCCACCTGCGGCGCCCCCGACAGCCGCGGGAGCGCCGGCCACGGACATCGGGGCTGCCATGGGCACGAGCGCCGTGCCCGGATGATCCCACTGAGTGCGACCTGAGCTGCGATGCTGAAAATACAAAGCGCCGCTGCCCGAGTCACGCAGAAGCGGCGGGCCCGGCGACGCGGGCAGCGGGCTAGCCGGGGGCGAGGCCGCCGCGGCCTTCGGGGTGGCTGGCGCCGCCGCCCCTGTGTAGGCGGCGTCGGCCGCGCTCGCTTTCGGCGGCGGAGGCGGCGGCGGCGGCGGGGGCGGCGGGGACTCTGGCCCAGCGCCGATCCACCTCGTTGGCGGGCTGCGCGGCGGGCTCAGCTCAGGGGGCCCCGCCGTAGCCGGGGACAGAACCGCGCGGCCCTTCGCCGCCGCCCCCGGGAAGATGCCCCAGTCGCCGGGGGGCGGCCCGGCCGGGAATGGGCACGGGGTGGCGGGCTGCGACGGAATCAGGGCGCCGAGCGCAGCGCTGAGGTCGACCTCCGAGCCGCGTGGCGAATGGTGGCTGTCTGCCACGGGCGTTGGGCTGCATTCGCGGTCACGGTCATGGTCACAGTCCCGACCCTGGTCATGGTCCCGATCGCGGCGGCTGCGATCGCGATCACGGTCGCGGTCCCTGGCCTGGCCCCTGTCCCGGTCGCGGTCGCGACCGCGGGAGCGGTCGCGGTCTCTGTTCCGGTCGCCATCGCGGTCGCGGCCGCAGTTGCGGACTCGCTCCGAGGACGGCATGGCCGCGGCACTGGTTCCCTGAGCGGGCACGGGGGACCCTCGGTCCGCGCGGTGAGCCTTAGAGCCAAAGCGCGTGTACATGCGGAGGCATCAGCAGGGGCAGGAAACAAGGACTTCCTCCCCGTGCGCGCCCAGCGTGGGCGGCCGGACAGCAAGTACGAGGGCGGGGAGGGGGAGAGGGCAACGCATGCTTGGGTAACTTGCACTCCCGCTCACGCTCTCCACGAAGCCCAAAAAGAGCCGCTAGATATCATTATGAGGCACAACACCCGCGAACACCCGACAAACCCAAGGCAGCCCCCCGCACGCAGCACGGCACGGCACGGCAACAGCACAGCGAGACACGACACAACCAGAACAACGTCCACGCGGCCCAGGCACGGCACGGCACAGCCGGCGGGGGGGCGGCGGAGAGAGCGCGCAGCCAGGGAAGGTAAGAATCAGATTGGCAACCATGCGCAACCTCCAAGCGACACGTGGGACATGGGAACATGCTGGAAGCAATGCAATGTCACATCAGCCTTTCTCTCCCTTTGCTGGCATAGTTCCATTGACGCGACGACGGCAATGGGTTAAGAGTAACCCTTCAGGAGACGGGCGTAAACTGAGGCCAATTGCATCGACCGCACAAGCACCATGTACAGAAGCGAGAAAGCCAAATGTGGACAATTTCATTTAGATCACCTGGGGGGCGGGGCCGCCGGCCCCCCACCAGGTCAAAAGGAAAAGCGGGCCCCAGGAACAGGCGGGGCAGGGGAGGCGGGGACCCCGGGGCCGCCCGCCGGAGACGGGGCCGGGGAGGGGGGCGGCGGCAGGAACGCACAGCGTACGGATTACAAGCTCCATTGACACGACGATGGCAAGGGGTTAAGAGTAACACTTCAGAAGTAAGCGAAAACTGAAAAACAATTGCATCGACCGCACAAGCACCATGCACAGAAGCGAGAAAGCCAAATGTGGACAATTTCATTTAGATCACCTGGGGGGCGGGGCCGCCGGCCCCCCACCAGGTCTAAAGGAAAAGCGGGCCCCAGGACCAGGCGGGGCAGAGGGGCGGGGACCCCGGGGCCGCCCGCCGGAGACAGGAGGAGGACAGGACAGGGGAAGGGTGCTTTTGCTCACCCGCCAGCCTCGCCACACATCCTAAGCCGGGCACGTCTTATCTCCCCCTTTCCGACGGCAAGTGATGCAACAACAAGCAAGTAGACAAGAAGGGATGAAATGCAGCCAAGCTGTGCATCACTCCATGCTCCGGTGCAACATTGGAGACCATATCAGCAGATGACGTAGATGTCCCGCGGAGGTTTCATGGGAGAAAGGCCAAGTAGCTGACGCAAGGCTTTTCGGCCCTCGCAACACATGTCAGACATGCACTCTGGCATTGCCTCCCAATGGTTCTTGTGGTGCCCGCCACCCGGTCTCATGCGTACAAGGAACGGAATGCCTTCGGGAGGAAAGTAGCGGAGAGCCACCTTGCGAAATTTCGGCCGCTCGGCCAGGAGAAGTCGCTCAAGGTCTCGGGTCGAAAACCCGTCAGGCGTAAATCCAAGCACTTCACTGGATAAGAGCCTCACGATGTAATCAGAGCCCTTGCCCAGGGCAACAGCATCATCTATACCAGAGATACCTAATTTCGCCAAGTTGCTTGAACGACAGCCCGACAATAGTAGGAGGGCGTGAGACACGGTGAAGCGCCCACACCCGTCGACACCGCACATGTCAGCGATCAGCTCCGTCTTCGTGCGACCCCGCAGGGCAATGTCCGCGGGCATATAACCCGGCGTCACTCCCCCAGCCTCCTGCACAGCTTGATACTGGAAGTCTGTCGAAAAAACCGGAAACTGAGCGTTACGAAGCTTGTGTGACAAATCGACCCTGCGGACCCCTGGGTTCATATCTGATGCTACCACCCATTCAAAAGAGTGCATGGCGAAGAAGACTGCCCACGCCGCTATGTGATATGGGGGCCTGGACTCAAGCAACTCTTGGCGAAGGGTAAAATTGCCAGGGCGAGCCAACTCCTCACGAGGCAAGTTAAAGCACAGAGCTGCCCGCTCGAGAAACTGATGGTACGTCATGCCAATTGATGGGAGGCCAAACCCAGAAAGCCCAATCCCTCCCCAAGTAATCTCGTCATGAGCCCACTCTGCCGGAATGCGAAGTGTCGCACGGGCCGCGTACAAGCGTAACAAGAAAAGGCGGAACTTCACGCCATTCGTCACACGAAGGGCGAACTGCTCTAGGGTACGTGGCCGGACGGGGCCCTGCGAGCGGGAGCGAGAACGCTCGCGCACCATGCCACCTCGCGCCGGCGCGGGATGGGCCCTGGGCCAAAACACGACGGAAGTGCACTGACATAGAAGAGGCCCGATTGTCCATGAACTCACATACAGGCTGTCTCGGATGCTGCTGGCAAACCCCAGAATACCTTTAGAGCAGACGGGGGAACGATCCCTCCACCCCCCAGGCGACCAAGAAGAAATCTGGGTCGGATGCTCGTTCCTTTCTACCAGGTCTGCTGAGCCCGGGGACGCAGAGGGAGAGGGAGAGAGACGGAGCGCAAGAGGGAAGGAAGAGGATAGGGAGTCCAGCTGCGTGAATTCTGATCGGATGGAAGCGAAATGTGGATAGCCACAACAAGCAAAGGTAACACACGCGCGCATACGGACACAGAGCGTGACCTAGCGACACGCTGGTTTGCGCAGTGACAACACCGACACCACGCCCACACACACGGCACGACACCCCACCTGAGCGTGCTGGGATAAACAAAAAGCAACATCAAGTGTAGCAGTCAAGCACACACAACCCTTTGCTGGCCAACCTCAACGAAACACCGGTGCGCATGCAGGCCAGGACGGAGCAGGAGGGACAGGACAGGAACACAGGCAGAGGCGGAGGGAGGGAGGGAGCGGGGGAGCGAAGGAGGAGGGAGGCCAACGCTAAGAGCACGCCCCCTCCCGGGTCAGCCAACGGCTGCCCGACAGACGGCCGACGCAGCAATGGTTGGCGCCGGACGGAGGAGGCAAGGGAGGGGGGAGGAGAAGACGAGAACGGGGGGGACAGACAGGGAGGGCGAGAGGCGGGAGGGGCAGAGGGAGGAGAGGGGGGAGGGGAAGGAGGGGAGGAGGGAGGAAGGCGACAGGAGAAGCGAGGTTGGTTGGGTGAAACTCCAGACGACGCTCCCCGCTGGCGGCCACGGGCGCCAGCGGACAGCCCCCCCTGCAGCAGACCGGGCAAGGCCATCACATCCTCCCACATGTCCCTAACATTAAAAGATAGCAAACAAGCAGTGCCAAGGGGAGAGACGGGTGAGAGCAAAAGTAGAGGGGGTGGGGGCGCCACTAACGAACACGAGCGTGTCACGACAAGCGCTGGCACACTCGCAACAGAAGCACTCGATTGCCCATCAGCGGAACATGCCCACATCAAGAGTTGCACGATCACGAGGAATTGCTGTGCACAGGGGGGGGGGCATGTAGCACAAAGGGTACTGGTGTGCCCCAAGCGGCCCTGGGCCCCCTTCATGTCAATGCGTGCAAGACGCGAGCACACACACACACACACACACACAGACCAAGGCCGCTTGCGCTGCGACGGCCACGCCGGGCCGCGACAAGGACACGCACGCAACGCATTATAGCAGCAACGCACGCACGCGCATAACAACGCAACCCTTTAAAACTGCCTCCCGTCCACCAAGCTCTCACTCCACCAGACAACGCTGCCCCACCCGTTCCGCCTCACTTTCTCTGCTCGCCCCAAGATAGATATGACCGCAGCAGAACCAAAAGCGAAGAAGGGAAACAACCAAGAAAGCGCCTGAGCGGACCCCTCCCCCGCGGACGCCCTCAGGGTGCGTCGCCGGGCACCGGACCGCACAAAGGGACAGACCAGGCAACAAACTGCAGCAGGCGAGAGAACCCCTTCCCCCGCGGACGCCCTCAAGGGGCGCCGCCGGACAACGGACGGCTTACGCAGAGAGACGCAGCAAGGGACAACACAAAAGAGGCAGGCGGCAAGAAGAGAAAGCGATGGGTGGCGTTGGCGGCGCTGGCGGCGGTGGCCGCACATGGCCGGCGCGCCGCGCCCGCCCCGCGGGGACGATCTTCATCCTCTCTGCGCCCCGCCACGTCCTGCCCGTCTCGCTCCGCCCTCAGCCGTACAGCAGCCACGCGGCGAACCCGCCGTGCCGCCCGCGGGGGCGCTCGCCGCGCAGGGCGGGAAGTGTCCAGCCATGGACTCCTGTGGGCCTGAATGCCCCGCAAAACCTCTGCGTGACTTGATCTTGCGCTGGCTGGGCACGGAGAGCCGCGGCCTAGAAATGTGTGCGCTCGCCAAAGACTGCGATGCACTGCTAGCTACCTGCCCCTCCCTCCCGCCCCCTCTCTTGCTCTGCTGCAACGGGGCTGCCGCTCCGCTTGCGGCCCTGGTGTCCGCACTTTCGTCGCTGCTGCGCCGGGAGGTCGCGCCCTCACTAACGCGCGCGGGCTTGCGCCAGCAGCCCCGGCAAGTTGTCTCCCCGTACGCTGGGGGAATCCGGCTGGGGGATGCCGTCCCGTCGCGCCCCGCCGAGGGGCCCGAGCCCTGTAGCTCCGTCCGCCTGGAGGTGCTGAACCCCGGCCGCCTGGGCTTCCTGGCCCTGGGCACTGATGTGTTCTTGGAGTGGCGCCTCCACGCTGTCGCCCACGTTTTATCCGGGAGTGGCGCCGACATTTGCGTGCTTCCGGGTGCGCGCCTGCCTCCTGGGGCAGTTCTGCCGGCGGGCTTCCCGTTCTCGTGGCTGGGCCCACGATCGGTCTCTTGGGGCGCGGTCGGTATTTTTGTGCGCACCGAGATTGTCTCGCTCCTCCGCCCTCTCCCTGACTTGTCCTCTGACCGCGCTCAGTGGTTTGAGTTCTGGGGTGATGCTGCTCCCGGCTCGCCGACTCCTGGCCCGAGCTTTGTTTTCTGCGCGTGCTACCCCGCCCCGGGCGGCGATGTGGCGACGTGGTCGGCTATTGTTTCCTCCGTCACTGAGGTACGCGCGCGCCACCCGGGTGCGCGCGTCCTGATCTGTGGCGATGGTAACGTCCACCTGTCCTACGTCTTGCAGCATCCTCCTGGCTGTGCTTGCCTCCACTGCCGCCAGTCGGCGCAAGACCGCACCATCGAGGCTATGATCACCGCCGCCGGCTTTGTGGCGTGCAACCCGCCAGTTGCCACGCATGACTCGGGCACGTGCATCGACCTGATCCTCGCCGAGCGCCACTGTCTCATTCCTGTTACTGTCGCCCATGCGAGTGGTGTAGATTCGGACCATCGGTTGGTCTCGTGTTCGTTCCCGTGCGCCTTCCGCCCCCCACAGCTGTCAGGGCTGTGTCGCGTGACGTGGCGCACAGATGGCCAGTGGGACGATGTGCTGCTCGCCGTGGCGCCTGTCCTGGCGTACCTGGCTGACGCCGTCGAATCCCTCATTGCCTGTGAGTGGCTGCGCCCTCCGTGGAGCGGGGGGGGCGCCACTAAGAAGCAGCGCCGCGCTTTATTGGACGCGGCCGCTTGGGCGCGCGACGTGATTTACGTGCTGGCTGGGTTCGCGGCGGGGGCGACTAAGGCGTCCACGGCAGCCCCCGTGCGCCCGAGTAGGCCTCCGCTAGACCCCGACGCGTACGAATCGCAAGCTGCTTTTAAAAGGGCTGTTGCGCAAGCCGCGTGGGCCGAGCGCCACCTGGCGTTTAAGCGCTTCTCCGACCTCCGCACGGTCTCCCCTGGTTTGGCCGAGCGGTTTCTGTCGGAATTTGTTCGGTCGCGTAACCCCTTTGAAATTGCGTTGGCCGACCCGGTCGATGGGCACCCCCTCAGTGTGGAGGAGATGCTCGAGGCATTGCAGACTGACATGATGGACCGCGTGCGCAATGATTTCCCTTGTAACCCGGAGGAGCAGCGCGCGCAGGCCTGCGCGGTTTCGGCGATCCGGTCGGTTGGCGCTGGCCCTGCCTCTCCGGGCCTCGCCCTTTACTCAACCACTGAGGTGGATGCCGTCTTAGACAGCTTGAAGACCACCTCCTCCGCGCTCCGCGGGTGTTTCGCTTCTGTCCGGTCGGCGGTGCCAGAGGGCCGCAGGGTTACCCTGGCCCTCGCGAACCTTTCCCGGCAGTGCGCCATTACGAGCACCCTGTGGTCGAGCCGGCAGGTGACTCCCCTGCACAAGTCGGGCCCCCGCGTCGTCCGCTCCACTTTGTGCTTGCGCCCGATTTCTATTTCGGCGGTCATGACGTCTGTCGTGGATGGCCTGTGGACGTTGCGCAACGCCCCGCTGTTACAGGCGTACTGCGGAGTGGCCCAACAGGGCGGAGTGGGTGACCCCCTTCCTCTCCTCCTGGCTCTTCTCCTTCATGCCCAACTCCGCTGTGCCCAGGGCCTGCCCACATATTGGGCGGTCACGGATCTTCAGTGGGCGTTTGATGTTGCCTCCCACCCCGCCATGCTCCTAAATGCCTACGAAGCAGGTGTCCGTGGCCATGATTGGCTTCTCCTTGACGATTTTATGTCGTCCGACAACCAGTACATTGCGCTTCGCGGCCACATCTCTTCTTTGTTTTCGCTTGGCGGCGGCACGGCGCAGGGCCGTAGGTTCAGCGTGGGTGTTTTCAACGCGCAGCTCAAGTGGCTGGCGGAGGAGGTGTATCGCGTGCTGCCTGGGAGCTGTGCTGCTTGGGTTGAGCCCCACCTGCGGCGTTTGTGCTTAGCGCTTCCTGTGCCTGATTCCCCTGCCGCGTGTGGGCCAGCGCCGCCAGCTGTTGGGGGCGACCTCGAAGCCTTGGCTGTCGAGGTGGCGTCGGCAGCTGCCGCGGAGCAGGTGCCCTTCCCGAGTGCCGAGCGCGCGATGCTGCGCGGTGCCCTGCGGCTAGCTTCTGAGGCCGACAGGGCCTACTTGATGGACCGCCTGGGCACGGGCCTTTTGCCCCCACTGCAGTTTGTTGATGACCTCACGGTTGCCACATCCTCGCCGGGGGCTCTCCGAGCCATCGTGTCGCGGGAGCCATGGTCAGCCTGCTCGCGGTACGCAAGCCGCACCCGGTCCATGTTTAATTACAAGACGGGGAAAACCGCGGCCATGGTGATCCTTGACAGCCCCCCGCCGGGGGACATCGGCTGCCCAGTGGTGGATACTAAGGCCCTGCTGGGGGTGCTCTTTGACTCCCGGCTCTCTTTCCGCCCCCTGCTTCGGGCTACGCTGGCCAAAGGTCATGAGCTGTTCGAGGCGCTGTTTTTCGCCGGCGGGTCTGGGGGCTTTGGTCTCCCAGTCCTGTGTGCCCAAGTGCCGTCGCGCGTGGAATCTGCCTTGCTCTACCCCTCCCCGTTCCTCTTCCTGGCCGAGCGGGCGCGTTTTTCACTCGATCATTTGCAAGCGTCCTGGGCACGGCGTTTGCTCGGATGCGCTATCGGCCCAGAATTGCCCGGCGCGGTTGTCGTAGCGCAGTGTGGGTGGCAGCTGCGCTTGGGCACTAAGATGCTTGAGCGTACGGTCCTCGCTCGCGCAAGGCTGCTCCTCCTGCCCGCCGAGCACCCGGGTGCCAGTATGCTGACAGTGGCCTCGGGCACGAGCTGCTCCACGTGGGCGAGCGCGGTCCGGGCGTGGATGTGCTCTCTGGACCCTCCCCTTCCTGACGTGGTAGAGTGGCCTTTCGCCGGACCTCTGGCGTGCGCCAAGGCGCGCGCTGATCCTGCAGCGCGTCGTCTGCTCCTCCGTAGCTACAAGTTTTATGTCGTCCGCCCTGCACTCCTTAAGCTGGATCTTCTCTCGTTCCAGCGGGCTACTGCAGATGCCCTGCCTGTCTTTCGTCTCCCGTTCTCGGCGTGGCTGTCCGGCCCGCCGGGAACGCACTGGAACCTTTTAGATTTGGCACTTGGCCCTGGCTCCTGGCTCCAGTTCCGCCTCTGGTCTGTGGTGCGAATGTCTGGATGCTGGCCTCTCCAAGTGCTGGGGGCCCCGCTCTGCGTTTCTACGCTGCCCTGTTGTGGGGCTTGTGGCGCGCGTGACGTAGATGTGTGGCCTGCCCTCTTTTCCTGCTCAGCCACGGCTGAACTTAGGTCCGCTCTGTGGTCTCGCCTCCCCTTGCCTCCTCCCTCCTGTCCTGCCCAGGTTTCTCAGTTTCTCTTCCACCAGTGCCGCCCGCCAGCGGAGCGCCGTGAGCATGTCCATTTTGTTGCCACGGCCGTGCTCTTGGCCATGACTGGTGCCATGCATCATTAGGCCCGGCCTGTTTGCGGGGCGCCCGGCGTGAGCCCCTGACCGGTGCTTGGGCAGGGGGGTGCCAGGCGTGGGTCGGCACCGTCGTGGCCTGCGCCCAGGGGGGGCGAGCGCGCAGGTCGACTGTGGTCCGCGTGCGCGCGGTGGCAAAATGCGGCTTGGATCCTCTGCTACCCGCGCCGCGTGCGCGCGCTTCCCACCGTGCCTGCTTGCCTGTCCTGCTTCTCCTCTGCGTTTTCTCTGCCTCACAGTGGTGATGCGGCCCCTGCGGCCCGGTCTGCGTGCAAAATCCTGCCTTACTGTTGTGGTCCCATCGCACATTCTATCTTGTTGTATGCTTCCCAGCAGGTGTGTGAGGGTGTCCAGCTGTGTGCAGAAGTCCATGCGTTGTTCCTGCTTCACTGTCGTGATGCGGCCCCTGCGGCCCGTACTGCGTGCAAGTGTCTGCCTCACTGTTGTGTTGCGGCCCCTGCGGCCCGTGTTGCGTCCTTTTCTCGGCTTGTGTGTGTGTGTGCAGTGCAACTATGCCACGACGTCCCTTTGCGATCGTTGGGTCTGACTTTACCGTTTGGAGGAGCACGCTTCCCGTCTGACCTCTGGGGGGGGGGCTGTCGTCCAGTGCCCGCCTCTGTCAGGCAGACTTCGGCTGACATGCGAGGGGGCTGTTGTCTCTGTCGTCGCGTCGTCGTCGTCGTCGTCGTCGTCGTCGTCGTCGTCGTCGTCGTCGTCGTCGTCGTCGTCGTCGCCCTCTCCGTCGTCTCGTTGGTTTTTGTGTTGTCCCTTGTCTCGTCGCCGCTCTTGCGTGGTATGCACTCGGAGAAGGGGAGCAGCGGTGCGATGTTGCATGCTTGTTGTCCTCTCATTGTATCCATCTGTTTGCATCATGTGGTGCCTGTTGTTTTGCTTGCACTTGTTGCTTCTCTTGCCCTGTTCTCTATCTGCTGGCCGCGCACGCGGGGCCGTCGCCCTAGCGTCTCCATTTGGCTGGGGGGGCCGCCCTCCTATTCGAGGGCAGGCGCCGTCGCCGAGGGGCGCCTTAGGGCGGGTGGGTCGGCGTGGGCTGCGAGCTCTCTTCTTTCTCAAGGGGAGCCTTACGAAGGGCGGTGAAAGACCCGACCCTAGACGGAGGCACCCTGCGCCCCGCCTCGCCCACTTCTCTCTGGGGGGGGTGAGCCGGGGCGCCGCGGGGGTCCGCGGACCGGGCGCGCGCGGCGAGGGCGCGCGGCGGGCGTCCGACCTGTGGCCGCCGCAGCGGAGGCCAAAAAAAAATAGATGTGCCTCCCCTGCCGCTCCCACCTCGCGCGTCTCCTCCGTTTTCGGAGGGAGCTGGTGGCTTGCGTTTCGCCCTGGCGTTGGGCCAGCCCCCCGCAGAGGCGTGTCGCACGATAGATACTCTGCGGGGGGAGGCCGCAAGGGCCAAGCACCGCCCGGCTGTCCGCCCGCCTCGTGTCCAACGTGGCGGGGGGGAAGCGGTTTTCTCGCGGTCCCGCGCTGTCCACTGTGAGCCAAGGTGGGGTGAGAGGCGCCCCCCCCCCGCTCACCCCTCCCTGCCCGGTGAAGACTTGCGCTGTCCGCCCAGGTCGGGCGGGGAGGGCAGCTGGAGGTGTTGCAGACGTGGGGGCACGATGAGGTGTGAGAGACCACCACCTGGCGGCGTCCATGTCCTCCCTCGGAGCGGCTGCTTGCGGCTTGCGGCAGCTGTGAGAGGCGGCGCGCCCGGGGCCAGGCGGCGGGCGTCCGGCGAGCGCCCGGCGCGGGACCCGGTGGTGTCGTCTGAACGCGAAACAAAACGAAACGAACGGAAAACAGATAACGTTGTTTTTTTTGTTTTTTGTTCTTCCTCTTCTCTCCCAGTCCCAGTCCCAGCCACTGGCCCGGATTTGATGCCCGAAGTTGATGGAAATGCTGGAAAGCACCCCGTCGGGCATCCCAGGCCGCCTGCGTAGCTTCCCCCTCTTCAACGCCTGGTGGTCGGAGAAATCCGCTGGAGCCGGCCCAGCCGGCCGGCGTCGCTTGTGGGACGCTGCCGACGACATCTTTCGAGTGACCCCAGCCGCGTGGCCCACAAGGGTATGGGGGAAGAACGAACAGGTCGGAGGAACGCAAGACACACCTACAACAGTCGTCCCAAGCACAGGCCAAGATCACAGGTCCGCGCCTGCTTGGCCGAAGCGCCGACTGGTGATGCGGCTCTCGCTGGCAACCCCTGCGACACAAGCGCAGCAGGACTGGGACATCCGAGGGGCCCAGCGCAGCCGCGCGGCACCGAGCGCCTGGGGCGTGGGCCCTCCCTTTGTCTGCCTGCCCGCCCGGCACCCCCGGCAATCCGCCACCTGCGCTCCCTGAGCATTTCTTCTGCTGTGCTCCGGTTGGGCGGGGGTCCCGCTGGCCTGGAGGCCAGCGCGCCAAAAACTCCCCCTGGTTTTTGGTTCCCGGGTGCCCCCCTGGGCAGAAACAGGAGCCAGTTTTTCCCCTACGCGCTTGCTCCCCCGTCCTTCGCTTTGCCCCCCCCCCCCCCGACAGTGCCACTGTCCGCCCCTGCACTGCCAGGCGCTGCGAGGGCCGGGGGTGCCGACAGTCGTCAAGCTCATTCCCACGGGGTGCCAGTCAGGGAGGGGTCGCACTGGCCGCATGGCCAGGGCGCCGTTGCCTGCGGTGGCGCCTGGGCTGACCCAAGACGGGGCGAAAGACCCTACCCGAGACGGGGCCAGTCGTGGCCTGCACCTCGGGCCCGCAGATGCGGCTGCGGCTTGAGGGGGCCGCGCGCGTGGAGGCGCCGGGGCGGCGCGCGCGGCTGCGCAGTGCTCCAGACCCCGCCGCTGTGGCAAAAATGGAGGAAAGGACAGGAAAAAAAAACGCACGCCAGGAAACAACACGACGATCTCTCTCACACACACTCTCTCTCTTTCTTCTCTCGCTTTCTCTCTCTCTCTCTCTCTCTCTTTTGTTCTTTCTCTCTCACTAGTTCTTTCTCTCTCTCTCTCTATCTCTCTTTCCTCTCTCTCTCTCTCTCTCTTTATTTCTCTTTCTTTCTCTCTCTCTCTCTTTGTCTCTCTCTCTCTCTCTCTCTATCACTCTCTCTCTCTCTCTCTTTCTCTATCCTTATCTGTTTGTTTGCTCTCTCTCTCTCTCTCTCTCTCTATTTCTCTCTCTTCTCTCTCTCTCTCTTTCTCTCTCTCTCTCTCTCTCTCTCTCTCTCTCTCTTTCTCTCTGTATATTTTTTTGTTCCCTCTCTTTCTCTCTTTCTCTCTTTCTCTTTTTCTCTCTCTCTCTCTCTCTCCAGAGCGGAGGGACGCCAACCCCTTCTTGGCGGCTGCAACACGGAGGGACGCACAAGACCAGGAAGCAGCAAACAAGAGCACCCCGAGGCCGACCCACAGCACAGAGAAGGCTTCACCGAGAGATGCCGTTTGCCAGCGCCACGCCCCCCAACCGAGCCATCGCGGGAACAGCGGCACGCACGCTGGAAGATTCCCCTGTGGGACGGGCCGCGCAGGGAGCAAACCCCAGGGCTCCTGTCCCACCGCGGTGATTTGCTTACCCACTCGCGCATTGAAGACGAGCAGATCGTGCAGACAAGATGCAAGAACTCGCGCAGGGGGGTACCAGGCTACAGCGGCGAGCCCGACAGATCATACACCATACCAGGGAAAACAGCTTTTTCAGCGCCACTTGTCGATCGACGTTTGACCCATACCCCTGCCCACGCCAAAACTCGACGAAGGGGCAGAGTGAGGCTGAAACGAAAATCTAGACCACCGGGGGGCCACACACACACACGTAATTCCCAACCATCGTGTGGTGTTGGGTCCTTGTTTTGAAGAGACAGCGGCCCGCGTTCCTCCGTTTCCTCCTTTCCCGTGCATCCCCCTCCTTCTCCCCCTTCTCATCCCCCTCCTCCGTCCCCCAACCCTCCGCATGTCCACCATTTCAGCGAACCAAGTACGACGCTTCGTAGCCCCATAGGGAGCCCCACGAAAGGCCCCAGTGACTGTGACCATATGCGTCCCGCGCCACCCATCCAGGCACTTCGTGGCCCCATAGGAAGCTCCACCGAAGGCCCTGGTGAATGTGACCAGTGCCACTAGGGAGTTCCACCGAAGGCCCCACTGACTGTGACCACATGCGTCCCGCGCCAACCAGCATGGCGTTCCGTGGGCCCAGAGGGAGCTCAACCGAAGGCCCCACTGACTGTGACCACATGCGCCCCGTGGCACCCAGTACGGCGCTTCGTGGCCCCATGGGGAGCTCCACCGAAGGCCCCAGTGGCTGTGACTGCATGCGTCCCGCACCACCCATTACGGCGTTTGGCGGCCCCACAGAGAGCTTCACCGAAGGCCCCAATGGCTGTGACCACATGCGCCGCGCGCGACCCAGTACGGTGCTTCGTGGCCCCAGAGGCAGCTCCACCGAAGGCCCTACTGAATCCCACTGGCATCCCGCGACACCCAGTACCCATGAGGAGCTCCACCGAAGGCCCTACTGACTCCCACTGACATCCCGCGACACACAGTACCCATGAGAAGCCCCACCGACGGCCCCAGTGGCTGCGACCACGTGCGCCCCGCGCCACCCAGTACGACGCTTCGTGGCCTCATAGGAGGCTTCATTGAAGGCTCCAGTGGTTGTGGCCACATGCGCCCCGCACCACCCAGTATGGCGTTCCGTGGCCCAATAGGGAGCCCCGCCGACGGCCCCAGCGGCTGTGACCACATGCGTCCCGCGAAACCCAATACGGATTTTTCGTGGCCCCATTGGAAGCTCCATTGAAGGCCATGGTGGCTGTGACCACATGCGTCACGCGCCACCCAGTACGGCGGTTCGTGGCCCCATAAGGAGCTCCATCGAAGACCTCACTGACTGTGACCACATGCGTCCCGCGCCAACCTTCATGGCTCCATAGGGAGCTCCACAAAAGGCCCCAGTGGCCGTGACCACATGCTTCATGTGCCACCCATCCAGGCGCTTCGTGGCTCCTATGAACACTGACTGTGACCACATGCGCCCCGTGGCACCCAGTACGGCGTTTGGTGGCCCCATGGGGAGCTCCACCGAAGGCCCCAGTGACTGTGACCGCATGCGTCCCGCGCCACCCAATGCTGCGTTTCGTGGCCCAAGCTCCACCGACGGCCCCACTGGCTGTGATCACATGCGTGTACCCCCGCCCATTTCGGCACACCTCTCACGCGCCTCGTGGCCCCATAGGGAGCTCCACTGAAGGCCGCAGTGGCGACGTTCGCATGCGTCCCCCCCCGCACATCTCGGCGTACCCTTCACGCGTTTCGCGGCCCCGTAGGGGAGCTCCACCGAAGGCCCTGGTGGCGACGTTCGCATGGCGGCCCCGTTCCATTTCGGCACACCCCTCAAACGCTTCGTGGCCCTGTATAAAGCACCACCGAAGGCCCCAATGGCTGCGCCCGCATCCGTCCCCGCCACATTCCAGCACACACTGCACACCGTTCGTGGCACCATAAGAAGATCCACCGAAGGAGATACCCACAACGGCGATACTCACAAATGCATATGGTTGGGCCCTTCGCCAGGATGATGATCAACGCTCTGCCCCCCTGACGCCCAGCGTATGGGGCAGAAGCGGATGCATGGATAGAACACTCGGTAAAAAAATGTGCCTCGAAAGCTACCATAAACTTGAACTTGCCTCCCGCTGTATCTGCTGATTCTTTTCTTTGAGCTCATACTCCTCATCCTCCTCCTCATCATCATCAGCATCCTCCTCCTCATTCTCCTCCTGGTGCATCCTGCCTCCCACCTCCAAGGGTAATCCAACAATGTCTGCAGTCGACCGCAGCAAACCGCATTGATACAATGTTAAGCCTTGCCCCTTCCATTATGATCTTGCTCCCACCGTCCGCCGGCTTCTGCGGAAGCGATATCTGGCGAGGAGGGTGCCGAACAGCCACCAACACTCGTAGCTGGGCCCGACGGGCCGTGCGTGAAACTTTCAGGGCTCAACATACTCCATGGCTTACGCGTCGGCATGACAGCCAGGAAGGCGTGCTGGGCGCCGCAGCCTGAACCGCGCAAAGAACTTCCCAATCTCCTTGTCATTCTTCATGTCGTTGTACACGGCGGTGACGACCTCAAAACTGCTTCGCGGCCCTGCCTTCCAAGAACTAACCCTTGTCCAGCCACCAATTTTCCACGGCGATTGAGGCAATCGGGGACGAACACATGTTCAACAGTTGTATATAAAGTCATCCTGATACCAGAAGGACCCCGAAATACGGAACGAAGGGCCTCTTCTGGCCACGGCCAGCCTCGGCCAACAGAGTAGGATCTCCGACCTCCGGAGCCCAAAAGCGGTCCTCCACTCGGCGCCCCGGCTGTACACGCGCCAGGAGCAAGCACGTGCCGAGGAGCTGGCAGCCCGACCCTGCGAACGCAGAGCGGCGCGGACACCCGAGCTCGCGCGCGGGCACGCCCGGGGGACGGGAGCGGAGGCGGCAGGGGGAACAGAGGGGCAAGCCGAGCGCAGCAGAGGGAGCCCGCCTCGTGAAGATGGCGCCCTCCAGGCGACGACGACGGCGACGACGACGACGACGACGACGACGACGACGACGACGACGACGACGACGACGACCGACGCCGGCCGTAACCGACAACGGCCCGGGTCGTGATCTGGCCGTCCGACGGACGCGGTGCGCACGCGACAAAGGCGCCAAAAACGCCCCTGGCGGGCGGGCGGCTGCAGAGAGGCATCCCTCGCCCACAGCCTGGCACGATGCGCGCGGGAAAGAGCTCGTGCAACAAAATCTCGCCGCGAAACCAAGAGCAGGACACGAATCGCGAAACGATCTTCCTCGACCTATCCGCCGATTTTCTCACCACTAGCGTATCGGACGACGAAAAACCCATAGCAAGGCTTGATGGACGTAACAATCACACGAACCGAGTTGCGAAGATGAGTCGAAGGAGCAGCCACTGAACAAGCACGCCGAAATGCAGAGCGCAGTCCAACCAGGGAAAGACGGGCGGCACCGAGCCAGCTCGGAGCCAGCGACACGGAATTCCTACAGATCGCATGCGGAAACCGGCAGGGGCGAACTGCAAAGATCGTGATCTGCAGGGATCAGTAGCATACCTTGAAAAAGGCTGCCACCAGATTCACGCAATGCGAGACTCGCAAAGAAGATGAAGAGATAAGTGGAAGAGAACAGAAAGACAGTGAGAAAGAGACAGAGACAGAGAGAGCGAGAGAGAGAGAGAGAGAGAAAGCGACAGGAAGAGGAAAGGCAAGAGATAGAGAGTACTGTACAGTACAGTGCAGAAGCCTTGCATCCACGTGTTGGCGAACCCAGACGCTGTCGAGGGCGGACACAGGCGAGAGAGCGCGGCCAAACGCCCATGCCAAGATGACGATGAAAGATGACGACGACGATGGATCAAATATGTGATGAGACAGAGAGGCAGAGAGGAAAAGTGCGACAGGGAGCAACAACAAGGGACCTGCAAGGACCGATACCAAGACGGACCGACACACAGACAGGGACACACAAGGAGCGACTCGGAGACGGACAGGAATACAGAGACAGAGAGAGAACGGGACAGAGAATGAGAGACTGAGGGACTAAGATAGAGAGGGAGAGAGGAATATATCATGGATCGAGAGAGAGGGAAAGAGAGAGGGGGGAGAGAGAGGGAGAGAGGAATGTATATATATATATATATATACAGAGAGAGAGGGGGAGAGAGAGAGAGGGGGGGAGAGAGAGAGAGCAACAAAAAAAACAGGCAGAGAGAGGGAGCGAGAGACTGGGAGAGCGAGAGCGAAAGGGACACACGGAGAGACTGTCAAAGTGAGTTCGGCAAAGATATCAGAAGAGGGACATAGAAAGGTACAGGACAGTTTTTAATACATGGGATGTTTTAAGATATTGGATGTTTAATACATGATCAACGTATGAATACAGTTATGCATGAACTCATCGTTGTTTTTAATACTAAATTCCCGCAGTTTTAGTACATGATCCGCACGCGGAGCATGTATTGAAAACGGCCCTGTAAGAAGAAAGACTCAGAGTGAGGGAGGCATAGAAAGAGCAAAAACAGAAGAACAGCAGGACGGGACGCGAGGCTGAGAGAAAGCCGAGACCGAACGCGAGATCGAGTGAGAACGAGAGCAGAAGCGAAAGGAATGAAAAGGACGGGGGGTGAACGCCGACACGTGCACACCGATCCTGTACGGAAGAGCACAATATGTGCCACTGCAGTGGAAAAAAGTTCGATTGTTGCAGTGGGAACACATGGTGGCAAATACATCTCGAAAACAAGGATTGAATACCATTGCAAGCGACTAGCTCAATCCACTGGAAAAGAGCGTTCCAGGAAATTAGGCTACGATAGTTTACTTAGGAGGTCTACCAAGGTCCCCGCCCACCATCTTTCCACGAGCCCTCCCCAATTCTGACTTCATCAAGCTTCTTGTCGCCACCCATGCGTTCGAACAGTGAGTCGGACGCCCTTGTGGTCTTCGGGCCATACAGCCTCGTGACAGGGTTCTGGCTCATTTGTGCAGCAGCCACCTCCACCCGCACTGACTCCAAAGGGAACCCTATATTTGGCGAAAGCAGAAGAGCTGAGCGGGATTCCTTCCTGAAGCAACGCCCCATGCAGTCAAGAGAAGCCCAGAGCTTAGGCAGGAGTCCTCCGAACTCCTGTGCAACTCTTCAGAAGTCCACAATTGATGAGCCCTGTATCTGGATCTTTGGACCCACGACTCCAAACACGAATATTCGGATTACACAACTACTTATGAAATACTGGCTCCACCTTACCATTCATGCTCAGCACCTTGTGTCGTCCATCGACTTCCATGCAATCGCAACCCAATAGACCACACAAACACACACACACAAGCTACAATGATGAAATCATCCCAGGGGGTCGAACTCAAGCGACGGAACATAGAGCTGCAAGAACGCCGCGCGCTTGCTGTGATGAGTGGAATCGAACATCTGGGCCCACGAATTCTGTATTCTGGGCAGCGTCTCCCTGCGAGACCAGGAAAGCACAGAAATCAGTTCTCGCACTGCTACTCTGGCCAGGCAAGTGACAGCAGTGTGATTCAATGCATCCACTGGCGCGGTCATCGCGGCCCATGACAGATAGATAAAGCAAGCTAGATGACTCCGTTACTCGGGCGTCTGCACGACCAGAAGCCAGCAAGCTCGAAGACGGTCCGCTCATAGACTCGAAAAGGCAGGCCTTCGATGACTGTACTTTGGGACGTCTCGGGAAGCCCGGCAGAGTGGTCTCCCATGGTCGCGCTTCGACACACGATTTCCCTCCCCTCACAATAGTTCACTTGCTTCAGCTGCTCATGCCGACGCTGCCCTTGCTCTCCCCAGACGAAAACGAGGAGGCGACGGAGGAGGCGGAGCAAGAAACAAAAGGAGTAGACAAGAATGTGGAGGAGGGATGAAGAGGAGGAGGAGGAGAGGTAGAGAAGTGGAGGGAGAGAAGGAGACGGGGAAGCAGAGCAGGAGTAGAACCGAGGAGGATGGGGAAAGATGAGAATCTCTACTGGGAAGGAGTGACCAAGACGAACGGAGGACGACAGGGAGGGGACCAGGGCAAGAAGGACGAGGGGAAGGGGAGATGCCCGGACAAGACGCGGCGCACCTCCCCACAAAAGCTGCAAGGCACGCAGACCCTGAGCATGAAAACGTCGGGACAGGAGCAGATAGAAATCGCAATGCGGGTTCTGCTCCTCCTCCTCCTCCTCCTGCCGCTGCTGTAGCTCTGGCAATGTATTGCAGCAAGTAGCTCTCCCTAACAGCCAATGTCCGTTTGCATTCGCAGGTCTGCTAACACCACTTGGGCGCCTCGACTGCAACATGTCATCCCAAACTGGAGTAATGCATACATTCTAAGCGGCAAGCGCCCAAGATGTCAAGTTCGACGAATCAGAACATCATCAAACAAAAATCATCGATTAGCGGGGCGCAATGATATGGTCTCAAAAATGGCATACCCTCGCACATGTTGATGGGGCCAGTCGATCTGTGCTGGTCTTACACGCACCCGCCTTGCACGCGTTTCTACACCAGTACAAAAGCTTAAGAAGATGTTAAGTACGTGCACGCCGACCCCCCCCCCAAAAAAAACATGTCCTGGCGAAGGGACCATACGTGCGCAGGCGCAAGCGCCCCGAAGCATGCGAAACGGATGAGAAAGAGAATAGAGCTACGAAACTCGTGAGGGTTGTGCCGAATTGGGCGGAGTGTCATGCGAACCCCGCTACTGGAGCCGTCGGTGGAGCCCCCATGTGAGGCTACGAAACGCGTGCGTGGTGTGCTGAAGCGGACGGGGCGGCACGCGAACCACCCTGCCACTGGGGCCTTTTTGTGGAGCAGCTTATGGGGCCACAACACGAGCGAAAGGGCGGTCAAAACCGGCTGCGCCGAGGTCAATGGAGTGCCATGTGGGGCCACGTAACGAGTGAGGGGTGTGCCGAAATAGGCGAGGCAGCATGCGAACCCTGCCACTGGAGCCTTCGGTGTAGTCCCCTGTAGAGCCACGAAACGTGCGAAGAGTGTGCCGAAATTGACGAGGCGGCACGCGAACCCTGCCGCTGGGGCCGATCGGGACACCGACCGTTTGAAAGGTGTGCCAAAAACAAAAGGAGCGGCATTCGAACCATGCCAATGGATCCTGCCAAGCGTGCCAATGAAGAGCGCAATGCGATTGCGCACCTTGTTATGGCACTTCGCGCATACACAAGCCAGGTTAATACGATGTGAATACACATGCCAGGCTAGCAGTTCACTGGCACACAAAAGTAACCAAAACAAACTTAGTATCGCCCTTCTGCTCTGCAATGCAGGGCATGTTTCTTACATTCGGCCTTGAATGCTGTTGCGCACAAATATCGTTGACATGTTTCGTTTAGCTTCACAGTCCCCCTTCCGCGAAATGTCGTTGCAAAGGTTGGGTATAAGATTCACCACCGTGCTAGCCACGCAAGTCCGTGTGTAGAATGTTCCTCTGTTGTCTGGTAGTGCAGGTGCCTTTCATGCTGTCCACGGCCAACCCCATTATCTCCCCGCGCATCCCCTTCGAAGACCGCCCCCTTCCTGGAACCCACCTTGGGCAATTTCCCAACAACAAAAAAAAATGGAACAGGTATGGCCGATGAGAGGTTTTGGCCGACGGGGGGAAAACAGCGCCAAAAACAATTCTGGCGAAGGACACGACCGTATGCATTTGCGAATACCGTGGATATGCGCCGCTTGAACTGAAGTTCCCTGTGGGAACACGAGACTCGTGAGGGTTTACAAACATGGGGCTGGAGGCGCACGCGGGCCCTGCCACTGCGGTAGCAGCCCAAGTAAAGCCACGCAAAGCGAGAACCGCGCGCGGAGCCCCCCATTCAAGGGGCTTCTCTCGAGCTCGCTGTAAGGCCACGAAACGCTTCAGAATATACCACTGTGGGCCGGGGAACCGCATGCGAAACCCTGTTTATGGGGCCACGAGAAGGTGCGATGGTCGTGCCGGAAGGGGATGGGAATTCGTGTGCGGAAGCCCCGTTCCTTGCCGTACCTTGCCTTCAGCTCGCAGCAAGTAGAGGAAAACCAACAAGGCCTCCCAAAATTTGAAAGAAAACGACCTTCTAGACGCAGCTGTGGTAGAAGAAAGATGTCACCGTCTAGATACTTTAGACTGGAGCTCCGTAGCATTTTCTGTCGATCGGTGTGCATATGAGTCTCGCAGATCGCCTGCATCTCGAATTAAGTCGACAAAACGAACATCACCTTTTTCAAAAAATTAACACTGCAGATAGTTGTCTGGTCACCCCTAGTAGCAGACCGATCTTCGGCGTCTAGATACTGATCGTGTCTTGTCAATTGGCGTGCATATAAGCTCCGTGGCTCGCCCACTGCTCGGCTTAAGTAAAAAACAAATTATATGTCACAGAAAATTGCAGAGTGCGAATAATTTGTTTTCAATTCTAGCTCTGGTAGCAGACCGATCTCAGAAGTCTCGATACTGTAGGCGAATGTTTCTGGGTATTGACTCTTGAACAGTGTGCTCTCGAGCTCCGTAGTTTGCCCACAACTCGAACTCAATTGGGGGAACCAGCGGCTTGAAAAAATGCAAAGAATACAAATCGCTTCTTGGTTGCACCTCTCGACGCAGACCGACCTCAGGCGTCTTGATACTCCGCTCCTGATGATTCCCTGTCGAAAGACGTGTATCCCAGCTCCACAGCTCGCCTGAAGCTCGAATTGAACAGAGAAAACACATATTCATCCCTCATAATTTGTAGAGTGTGGAAAGAATTCCCAGTCGTAACTCTGATAGCACACAAATCTCATATGCCTCGATACCGTAGACACACGTTTCTGATCATTCCCTGTTGAACAGTGTGCTTCCCAACTCCGTAGCTTGCCTAGAGCTCGAATTAAGTGGAGAAGACAACATTGCCTCTCCAAAACTTTTAAAGAGTGCAAATAGCTTGTTGCTTGCAGCTCTAGTAGCAAACCGATCTCGGGTGTCTAGATACTTGAGACGAGCGCTCCTCGTTTTTCAGATTGATTTGGTGTGCCTGTCAGCTCTGTAGCTTATCTACAGTTCGAAACAAGTTGAGAAAACCGACAGCGTCTGTTAAAATGGCACTCAACACCCGATCCCACCCAAGTGTTCTTTGATAGTAAGATCCACCCGGTCGACCTGAGATCGGGATGGCGAGCGGGAATAAGATCGAAGATGGGAGGAGAAATATTAGAGCTCAACACTTTCTTCAATTTCGAGGATATGATTTTCAACCGACCCAGAAAAATCAGCCGAGATTGTTCGAGCGAGCTGGAAGCCGGCGGTAACCGTCCACCTTGGTTTTTTGAGTTTGAGTCAGGGCGCGGACAGCTGTGACAGCTGAGCCCTAAGACTCCCAAACGGAGCACAGGGTAGCTAGAGAAGGCACCTCTTATCATCACACTGCCGAGCCACTGAGGCATAGGCATCGGAATAGGATGCAGGAACAAGGAAAAGGATGCAACACAACATGTGAGAATGCAAAGGTGTTGGAACAGGTTAGAGAATGGTGTAAGAGCTGGTTGAAACGCTACCCAAAACGTGTTCCACGGCCATACAATGCCGTTTTACTGCATTGATCAAAGCAACAGCCGATCAGCAGCATATGCTTCCACAGACCGCCCTCCAACGAAGAAACCGTGGAGGCCGACTAGTTCATGTTTACGTTGTATATCACAGACGAAGCAGAGTGAAAGTTAAAGTTGAAGTCTTGAACAGCGCCAGGCGCCAGTTAAGGCCACAGTTAAGGCCAAAAGGTTACACAAAGGTTCCTAATGTGGCTCTGCAAGCGTTGTTCCATCAACCGTTGAGCACCACTTGAGTAGAATGTTAAGCACCGCCAATGTCCGAAGCACCACCCTGCAATACGGTGCATCCTTATCTTGTCCAACCGACACAGCCCACAGGTTCTCTGGATGTCCGCATCCCCCCCCCCCCATCACGGCGCAAAGCCTCACAGAAACGGTGCAGAGCAGCCTGCTTCAAGTAAAAAATTTGCCCTCACTCGCTGGGTGGCCATATTATCCCATGCGTGGAAGGCCGCATCCGAATCAGCGTCCTCATCGCACTCTGATTGATAGTTATGCAACTCATCCACCTCCGTCTCCTTGTCGCCTTCGGGCAACAAGGGCACAATTGGGGCGGGTAGAGCGGAAGAAACTGAATCGTGAAAAGAGGACGGAGGTTGGGGAGGATCGCAAGTAGATTGATGGGCCGATTTTGACATAGAAGAGCCAGTTAGAACTGCCTGAGCCTTCGCCCTTGCCCGCCTCCTGTTTCTGCGGTGCCTCTGGCCTTTCCCACGGCCAGCATCCTCCTCAGGACTCGGCGCCTCCTCGGGACTCTCAATTCCCATTCGAAGTTTGTATGCGTTGAGCGCCTCGATCCGAGCCCAAAACTCCTCTTTCGGGAGCCGTTCGAATTCCCGCCAAAGAGCAACTGCATCGTCATTGGCAACCTTGGTTACCGCCGGGGACTCGTGGAGTTTCCTTGTCATATATATATATATATATATATATATATATTATGCGAGCGCGGCAATCTCGAATTCAGCGCGCGCGTGGGTGCGCGGTTTCATAGAGATGTGCTTAGCTTGCCCACAGCTCGAGTCTGAAGAAGCTGTAGAGCATGCCAATTTTCATCGAATGATGTGATTGGCACCTTGGCAGCTGTTTGCAAAATGCAAACAATTTTTCGGTTGCAGCTCTGATAGGGATACGGTACCAGGCCTCTCGATACTCCAAACAACCGCTCGTGATATTTTCCGTTCGAACGGTGTGCTTCCTAGCTCCGTAGCTTGCCTTGAGCTCGAATTAAGTAGAGAAAACCAACCACGCCTCTCCGTAATTTGAAGAGTGCATATAGTTGTTTGGTCACAGTTCTGGTAGCTGAACGGTCTCAGGTTTCTACAGATTTAAGACTGGCGCCCCTCAGCATTTCCGGTAGATTGGTGTGCACATATGTCTCGGAGCTCGCCTACAGCTTATATTGCAGCTCCGTAGCTAATCTACAGCTCAAATTAAGTAGTGTACACAAATATCATCTCCAACTAAATAATGCGGGCTCCGAATACCGTTTCAGTCGCCGCTCTGGTAACAAACCTATCTCAAACGTCTGGATACTGTGGGCGAATGTTTCTCATCTGTTTCTGTCAAACTGTGCGCTTCCCAGCTCCGTTGCTTGCCTACAGCTCGCATTAAGTAGAGAAACCAACATCGCCTCCCAATAGAAAAAGAGCGCCAGCAGTTGGTCTGTTGAAGCTCAGCAGACCGATCGTCTAGATGCTTCAGACTGGCGCTTCTGAACATCTCCTGTCGATCGCTGAGCATCTCAGCTCCGCAGCTAGCCTATAGCTCGAATTAAGCGAAGGAAAAAATTAGCCTGGCGAAGGACCCAACCATATGCAGATGCGAGTACCGCACGGATATGAAACGAAGGAGGGGGCACGCAAACTATGCCCCTCTTCTCACAGGCACCGCGCCACTGGGGCCTTCGGTGGAGCTCCCTATGGGGCCACGAGGCGTGTGAAGGGTGTGCCGAAATGGGTGGTGGGGAGGCATGCGGACCCCGCCACTGGGGCCTTCGGTGGAGCCCCCTATGGGGCCACGAAACGTGTGAGGGGTGTGCCGAAATGGGTGGTGGGGAGGCATGCGAACGCAGCCACTGGGGCCTTCGGTGGAGCTCCTTATGGGGCCACGAAACGTGTGAGGGGTGTGCCGAAATGGGTGGTGGGGAGCCACTGGGGCCTTCGGTGGAGCTCCCTATGGGGCCACGAAACGTGTGAGGGGTGTGCCGAAATGGGTGGTGGGGAGGCATGCGAACCTGCCACTGGGGCCTTCGGTGGAGCTCCCTATGGGGCCACGAAACGTGTGAGGGGTGTGCCGAAATGGGTGGTGGGGAGGCATGCGGGCCACTGGGGCCTTCACTGGGGCCTTCGGTGGAGCTCCCTATGGGGCCACGAAACGTGTGAGGGGTGTGCCACGGTGGGGAGGCATGCGAACGCAGCCACTGGGGCCTTCGGTGGAGCTCCCTATGGGGCCACGAAACGTGTGAAGGGTGTGCCGAAATGGGTGGTGGGGAGGCATGCGAACGCAGCCACTGGGGCCTTCGGTGGAGCTCCACATGGAGCCACGAAACGCGTGAGGGGTGTGCCGAAATATGTGGTGGGGAAGCACGCGAACGCAGCCATTGGGGCCTTCGGTGGAGCTCCCTATGGGGCCACGAAACGTGTGAGGGGTGTGCCGAAATGGGTGGCGGGGAGGCATGCGAACGCAGCCACTGGGGCCTTCGGTGGAGCTCCCTATGGGGCCACGAAACGTGTGAGGGGTGTGCCGAAATGGGTGGTGGGGAGGCATGCGAACGCAGCCACTGGGGCCTTCGGTGGAGCTCCCTATGGGGCCACGAAACGTGTGAGGGGTGTGCCGAAATGGGTGGTGGGGAGGCATGCGAACGCAGCCACTGGGGCCTTCGGTGGAGCTCCCTATGGGGCCACGAAACGTGTGAGGGGTGTGCCGAAATGGGTGGTGGGGAGGCATGCGAACGCAGCCACTGGGGCCTTCGGTGGAGCTCCCTATGGGGCCACGAAACGTGTGAAGGGTGTGCCGAAATGGGTGGTGGGGAGGCCTGCGAACGCAGCCACTGGGGCCTTCAGTGGAGCTCCCTATGGGGCCACGAAACGTGTGAGGGGTGTGCCGAAATGGGTGGTGGGGAGGCATGCGAACGCAGGAGGGAGGAGGGCGAGGAGAAGGAGGAGGAGGAGAAGGAGGAGAAGGAGGAACGCGGGGACCGTTTTTTCAAAACGAGGACCCAACACCACAGAATGGTTGGGAAAAACACCACTCGAACACAATTTGAAGGCCAATAACTCTTTCAGTCGCAGCTCTGGAGCATATCGTAGGCAAGAAATCCTCCAGCTCAAATTAAGTAGAGAATACCAGTCTCTTTTAAATTATTCACTGCGTGGAGCTCCCCATATGTGCATCTACTCGCATGGACCTGTCCCCCGTGAATGTCTAGGCGCAAGAGCTTTCGAATATTCACGGGCTTCAGTTGTGACGGTCTGGACATCAATCGAACTGCGAATGAATTGGAGTGTGAATGAGCCTCAGTAGTACAAACGCGTCTCTGTGCATGAGCCTGGGGCCTCCTGGGGCCTCCTGAAACCTACTGGGGCTTCCCGGGGTCTCCAGGAGCCTCTTGGGACCTCCTGGGACCTCCTAGGAAGGTTTCGTGCCCCAGGAGAGGCACAATCTATAGCAACAGACGTACATAAAGCATTGCGGATTAGAGCCACAGGAGAAGGGCAATCTATAGGAACACGCGTAAAACACCAAGGACTCGTGCCCCAGGAGAGGCCCAATATATAGGAACATGAGTAAAACATTTAGGATTGTGTACACTGGAGAAGGACCATCTATAGAAACATACGTAGAACATCAAAGAATCGTGCTCCAGGTAAGGCCCAATCGATAGGAGCATACGTAAAACACTTGGGATTGGAACCACTCTTGTTGCCTTCTGAGTCCTCCTGCTCCTGGGGCCTCTCGGGGCCTCCTGTTGCCTTCCGAGGCCTCCTGGCGCTTCCTGTTGCCTCCTGGGGCCTCCGGTGGTTTCCTGGGACCTTCTGGAGCTTCCTGGGGCCTCGTGGAGCCTCTTGGGACATCCTGTGGCCTCTTGAATTTTTCTGTGGCCTCCTGATGCCTTCTGGGACCTCATGTGGTGTCTCCTGGGGCCTCCTGAAGCCTGTTGGAGCCCCCTGTGGCATCCTGAGAAGAATCTGCGCCCGCGAGCCTGGCCACCAAAACAAGCAAACCGATCGAGACATCCTCAAAATCTGGCCCACCTGGGGGGTGAAAATGAGCGCCTCGCCCGAGACATCCTCCAAATCTGCTCCGAAAGCGAAGGATGTTGAGCCCAGAAACAAGCAAACCGCCTGAGACATCCCCACAAAATGGCCGCGAACGAGCCCGTGAAACCACCCCTGGCGGCTCCCCTTAGGGCCACGAGCCTGGCCACTGAAACAAGCAAACCGATCGAGACATCCTCAAAATCTGGCCCACCTGGGGGGTGAACATGAGCGCCTCGCTCGAGACGTCCTCCAAATCTGCTCCGAAAGCGAAGGATGTTGGGCCCAGAAACAAGCAAACGGCCTGAGACATCCCCACAAAATGGCCGCGAACAAGCCGCGCAAACACCCCTGGCGGCTCCCCCTAGGGCCACGAGCCTGGCCACCAAAACAAGCAAACCGATCGAGACATCCTCAAAATCTGGCCCACCTGGGGGGTGAAAATGAGCGCCTCGCTCGAGACATCCTCCAAATCTGCTCCGAAAGCGAAGGATGTTGGGCCCAGAAACAAGCAAACCGCCTGAGACATCCCCACAAAATGGCCGCGAACGAGCCCGTGCAACCACCCCTGGCGGCTCCCCTTAGGGGTGCTGAAACCAGCGCCCCGCCTGAGACATCCTCACAATCTGCTCTCCAAGCGAAGGATGTTGGGCCCAGAAACAAGCAAACCGCCTGAGACATCCCCACAAAATGGCCGCGAACGAGCCCGTGCAACCACCCCTGGCGGCTCCCCTTAGGGGTGCTGAAACCAGCGCCCCGCCTGAGACATCCTCACAATCTGCTCTCCAAGCGAAGTCTGAGTATGACTAATACTGTGTATGAGTAAGTCTGGGTATGAGTGAGTCTGTGTATGAGTACGTCTGGGTGTGAATAAGTCTGTGTATGAGTAAGTATGTGCATGAGTATGTCTGAGTGTGAGTAAGTCTGAGTATGAGTAGGTCTGAGTATGAGTAAGTCTGAGTATGAGTAAGTCTGTGTATGAGTAAGTCTGAGTATGAGCAAGTCTGAGTATGAGTAAGTCCAACAGGAGGGGAGGAGGAAAGAGGAGGAGGGAGAAGGAGTAGGAGGCGTCCAAGTTATAGCAAGAACCCCATCTTAGGATGTAGGGAAAAATGCAGATTCCCTCTGGTAGTAGACCGACACGTTGGACTAGCGCTCGTGATCCTTTTCTCCCGATCGCTGTGCCGAATAGCTCTGTAGCTCATCTACACCTCGAGTTAAGTTCAGAAACCGACAGCATCTTGCCGAGATAACACTAACACCCGATCCCGCCATGATGTTTTTTTGATAGTAATATCCACCCGCTCGACCTGAGGTGAAACTGACAAGCGGAAATATGATCCGGATGGGAGAAAATATAGCTCTAACGAATTGTCGAATTTCGAGAACGTGATTTTTCACCGACCAGAATTATGCAAAAATGGACGCCGGCGGTAAATCGTCAACCTTGGTTTTTGCGTCTTGCGCGTCGCCACAGCAGGGTCGGGTCACCGCCGAGGCCAGAGCCACACACTAAGAGGCCAAGTAACCCGCCAAACGCAGGCAATCCTACTCCACTCCCACAGGGAGTTGCCGGGTGGACTCTAATTCAGCAGCCGTGATCGTGCTCAAGGGGGGCAGGAGGAACCGCTGGGAAAATTCACAGGGTAACTAGCATGGGAGGAGGAGCACGCATGAAAATCGATCTGCCAGTCACAGCCAACGCCCAGGTGAAAGCTGCCGCCATCGAAGATACCCTGAATAGCGTCGATCAGAACACTAATAGCTTTAATGAGAGATAAGATGTCATACATCAAACAGGTTTCACAAATGCCACGCCGCGCTCGGTGCGTCAGTTCATCAGCAGCTTGATTGTCGTCCCTAGAGAAGTAAAGTAGAGGCCTCCTAGAGATAAGCGGTAAAGTAGAAGCGCCTCCTAGAGAAGGTGATTCCCAATGTGTTGTTAGAGAAGGTGATTCCCAATGTGTTGTGAGATGTATTCAAGGCCTCTACTTTACCTCTAACCTCATCTACGACAAGACTGTTGGTGGAATCCAGAATACCCTGGATAGTCTGGCGACTCGGCGTGGTGTGCAGGCGGCTTCTCTGAGAAGGCACATCTTCAAATGGGTGTTTAGGGAGGACAATCAAGCTGCTGATGAACTGACGCACCGAGCGCGGCGTGGCATTTGTGAAGCCTCTTTGAGGTATGACATCTTATCGCTCATTAATGCTAATAGTGTTCTGATCGACGCTATTCGGGGTAGCTTCGATGGCGGCAGCTCTCACCTCGGCGTTGGCTGTGGCTGGCAGATCGATTTTCATTGGTGCTCCTCATCCAATGCTAGTTACCCCGTGGATTTTCCCAGCGGAGCTTGGGTGTCCAACGTGGCCTCCGCGTCCTTCCTCTTGCCCCCCTCGAGCACGATCACGGCTGCTGAATTAGAGTCCGCCCGACAACTCCCTGTGGGAGTGGAGGATTGCCTGCGTTTGGCGGGTTACTTGGCATCTTAGTGTGCGGCTCTCGCCTGGGCGGTGACCCGACCCTGCTGTGGCAACGCGCAAGACGCAAAAACCAAGGTTGACTGTTTACCGCCAGCTTCCAGTTCGAGAACGCTGGTGGGCTAGTTGGCTCGAAATATAGACGGAAGTTGTGTTTGTCGGTCGGTTCAAAATGATCTCGAAATTCAAAAATTTGTTAAAGCTCTCATTTGGTCGACCCCATCTTGACTTACTTCTGCTCGCTATCTGGACCTCAGGTCGATCGGGTGGATATTACTATCAAAAAGCATCGGGGCGGGATCGGTTGTTCAATGTAATATTGACATATTTTGTCTGTGTTCTTAACTTAACTCGAGCTGCAGATGAGCTACAGAGCTGTCGGGCACAATAACCGAAAGGCAAACAAGAAGACCGCCAGTCTACAGTATCTAGACGCCCGAGATCGGTCTGCTACCAGAGCTGGAAGCAAAACAACTATATGCACGCTGTGAATACTTCGAGAGACGATGATAGTTTTCACTACGAATATTCGAGCTGTCGGCAAGCTACGGAAGGGGAGCACACCGTTCAACGGATGATCAGAAGCCTTTGTCTACTTTACGAAGACGTCTGGGATCGGTCCGCTATCAGAGCTAAATTCGGAACTGAAATGCACGCGAATCGACTGGAAATGCAAAGAAGCGCCAGTCTAAGTATCTAGACGCCGGAGATGGGTCTGCTACTGGAGCTGCGACCAAAAAACTATTTGGACTCCTTGTTTTTTCCCCGGAGCGATGTCGGTTTTCTCTACTTAATCCGAGCTGTCCCAGGCTACAGAGCTGGGCAGCACGCCGCTTTCATAGGGAATAATCCGAAATATTCGCCCACAGAATCGAGACGTCTGAGATCGGTGTTCTACTAGAGCTGCGCCGAAAAACTTTTCGGACTCTGTATTTTTTGCTATAGATAATGATTACTTCTCGATTGAATTCGAGCTGTAGGCTAGCTGCGGATCTGAGATATACCCATCGACGCGCAAGTCTAAAGTCGCCAGACGTCTGAGATCTGTCTGCTACCACAGCTGCGACCAAACAACTATTTGCACTCTTCGAATTTCGGAGAGGAGCTGACTTTCTTTATGCAATTCGAGCTGTAGGGAAGCTACACAGCTAGGAAGCACACCCTTCAGATGGAAAAGATCACGAGCACGAGTCTGGAGCATCGAGTCTGAGATCCGTCTGCGATCAGAGCTGCGACCAAAAAACTGTTTGTACTCTGCAAGCAGCTACCGAGCTTGGATGCTCTACACGTGACGAGAGCTTAAGATTCGCATATAGTATTGAACTATCGGCTCATTTTCAGTCGTGTACTTTCTTCCATGGGTGTTTGTCTCAACTGAACTCGAGCTGTGGGCAAGCTAAGGGGTTGTCTGCCACATTTCTATGAAACCACACACCGTCGAGCGCGCTGAATGCGAGATTGCCGCGCTGGCATGCCATTCATATATCTGGCAAGGAAGCTCTATGAGTCCCCGGCGGTAAGGAAGGTTAACGGTGTACCGCCGGCTTCCAGTTGGCTAGCTCGCTCGAAAAATCTGGACGGAAGTGTTGTCTGCTTTCGGTCAGTGAAAAATCGTAATCTTAAAACATACCCTGTCTTAAATGAACTCAACCTGTAGATAAGCTACAGAGCTGACAGGCACACCCAATCCATCTGAAATACTGAGGAGCGCTTGTCTCAAGTATCTAAACAACTGAGATCGGCCTGCAACAACAGCTGCGACAAATTAGCCTGGCGAAGGACCCAACCATATGCAGTTGAGAGTACCGCAATTGTGAATATCTTCTTCGGTGGCGTTCCCTATGGGGCCACGAGCCGTATAAGGGGTGTGCCGACATGCGTGGCAGTGTACACAACACGAACGAAGACGATAGGTCCGAATATGAAAGCTTGAGCGCGTGCGAGTCGGATCGCGAGCGAGTCTGATTATGAATGAATCTGCGCGCGATTGATTCTATTCGCATGAATGCGTGCATGGATACGCCCAGTGTAAATGTATGTATACGACTGTGAACAGTTTGGGTCTGCGTGACTCTCGGTACTCGTGACTCTGAGCGTCGCCTCTGCAGGGGGCTTCCCTGGGAACCCCGACGGCAGCGCCCGCGCGCCGCGACGCCCATGTCGGCACGCCACACACCTGGTGTGCGGGACGCATGCGGACGGCAGCACTGGGGCCTTCGGTGGAGCTCCCTGTGGGGCCACGAAACGTGTGAGGGGTGTGCCGAAATGGGTGTGCGGGACGCATGCGGACGGCAGCCATGGGGCCTTCGGTGGAGCTCCCTATGGGGCCACGAAACGTGTGAGGGGTGTGCCGAAATGGGTGTGCGGGACGCATGCGGACGGCAGCACTGGGGCCTTCGGTGGAGCTCCCTGTGGGGCCACGAAACGTGTGAGGGGTGTGCCGAAATGGGTGTGCGGGACGCATGCGGACGGCAGCCATGGGGCCTTCGGTGGAGCTCCCTATGGGGCCACGAAACGTGTGAGGGGTGTGCCGAAATGGGTGTGCGGGACGCATGCGGACGGCAGCACTGGGGCCTTCGGTGGAGCTCCCTGTGGGGCCACGAAACGTGTGAGGGGTGTGCCGAAATGGGTGTGCGGGACGCATGCGGACGGCAGCCATGGGGCCTTCGGTGGAGCTCCCTATGGGGCCACGAAACGTGTGAGGGGTGTGCCGAAATGGGTGTGCGGGACGCATGCGGACGGCAGCACTGGGGCCTTCCTCCCAGTGGGGCCACGAAACGTGTGAGGGGTGTGCCGAAACGCGTCTGATGTCTCTGAATCGATTCCTGTGATTACCAGCCCTGCAGCCCCCTTAAAGCCCGAGTTAAGTGCAGACAAAAAGATGACTCGAACAATACGAATAGTTTCGCGGACCTAGCTCGGGCAGCAGGCGGAGTTCGGGGCTCTGAATTTGACAGACGGACGCGACTGATGTCCCTGAATCGATTCCAGTGATTACCAGCCCTGCAGCCTCCTTACAGCTCGAGTCAAGTGCAGAAAACAAACAGCACCTCTCAAGATGACTCGACAAATACGAATAATGTTGCGAACCTAGCTCGGGCAGCACACCGAGTTCCGAACTCTGGACTCGACGGGCGGACGCGCCTGATGTCTCTGAATTGATTCCAATCATTACCAGCCATGCAGCCCCCCTACAGCCCGAGTTAAGTGCGGAAAACGGACAGCTCCTCTCAGGATGACTCGACGAAAACGCATCGTTTTGCGAACTTAGCTCGGGCAGCACACGAGTTCTGAGCTCTGGATTCGGCAGGCGGGCGCGCCTCATGTCTCTGGATCGATTGCTGTGAATACGAGCCCTGTAGCTCCCCTACAGCCCGAGTTATGTGCAGAAAACTGTCAGCACCTCTCAAGATGACTCCAAGAACACGAATAGTTTCGCGAATCTAGCTCGGGCAGCAGACCGAGTTCAAGCCTGTAGATGGGACAGACGAACGTGCATGATGATTCGCAATCGATTTATGCGAGAATGAGCTCTGTAGCTGCTCTACAGCTCGAGTTAACTCGAAACAGCCGATCCCGCCACGGTGCTTTCTTGCAGAAATATTTACCCGATCGAGCTGAGATGAAGGTGGCGAGCGGGAATAAGATGGAATATAGTCAGAAAAAAACTAGAGCTCAAACGAATTGTTGAATTTCGAGAACAAAATTTTCAACCGACCAAAAGTCAGCAAAAGGTCCGTCGAGATTTTTCTTGCCAACTAGCTCTCCAGCGCGCCAGAATTACTGGAACCGGCGGTAAACCGTCAACCTGGCTACCGCCGGGAACCTCGTAGAGCTCTTCTCTTGCACGGCGATCGTCGGAACACGGAGAGGAAGCTTCTGGAGCGAGAAAGAAAAAACTCAAAAAAACACGTTTCTCTGCTTTTACTTAACGTCGGTTCCCCCAAGTCTTTTGATAATAATACTGCACCTACAGACCTGAAAATTTTACTGGCAGACGCGGCAAAACCCACTACAGGTGCGAAAAATCTCGTTTCTCAAAACAGATTTCAATATCTTTCAAATATTCGCAAAACCACCCAAACTGGGCGCCGGCGGTAAACCGTCAACCTTGGTTACCGCCGGGAGACTCGTAGAGCTTCCTAGCTCGACTTAAGTTGAGAAAACCGACAGCACCTACCAACATTCCGACTCACAGTGAATATTTTTTGACCTCTGAATGCGACAGGCGGACGCGTCTGATGTCTGCGAATCGACTCCTGTCATTACCAGCCCTGCAGCCCCCCCTACAGCCCGAGTTAAGTGCAGAAAAACGACAGCACCTCTCAAGATGACTCGAAAAATACAGTAGTTTCGCAGACCTAATTCGGGCAGCAGATTCCGAGCTCTCGATCCGACAGGCGGACGCTCGCGATTCTAGATCGGGCAGCAGACCCAGCTCAGAGCTCTGGATTCGACAGACAAACGCAAATGATGATTCTGAATCGGTTTCTGTAAATATCAGCTCTGTAGCTGTCCTACAGCTCGAGTTGAGTACAGAAAACCGAGAGTTCCTGTCAAGATGACTCGAATAATACGAATAGTTTTGCGGACCTAGCTCGGCTAACAGACCGAGTTCAGACCTCTGGATTCAACAGGCGAACGCGCCTAATCATTCTACATCGATTAGCTGTGCTTACCAACTCTGTAGCTGTCCTACAGCTCGAGTTATGTTCAGAAAACCGTCAGCGCGTATCAAGATGACTCAAAACGGCCGATCCCGCCACAGTGCTTTTCGATAGTAACATTCACCCGATCGAGCTGAGATCAAGATGGCGAGCGGGAAAAAGATCGAATATCACGGGAAAAAATACTAGAGCTCTAACGAATTGTTGAATTTCGAGAACAAAATTTTCAACCGACTAAAAGTCAGCAAAAGTTCCGTCGAGATTTCTCTTGCCAACTGGGCGCCGGCGGTAAACCGTCAACCTTGGTTACCGCCGGGAGACTCGTAGAGCTTCCTAGCTCGACTTAAGTTGAGAAAACCAACAGCACCTACCAACATTCCAAATCATAGTGAATACTTTTTTCACCTCTGAATGCGACAGGCGGACGCGTCTGATGTCTGCGAATCGACTCCTGTCATTACCAGCCCTGCAGCCCCTCTACAGCCCAAGTTAAGTGCAGAAAACCGACAGCACCTCTCAGGATGACTCGAACAATACAATAGTTTCGCAGACCTAATTCGGGCAGCAGACCGAGTTCGAAGCTCTGAATGCGACAGGCGGACGCGCCTGATTTCTTCAAATCGATTCCTGTGACCACCAGCACTGTAGCCCCCCTCAGCGCGAGTTGAGTGAAGAAAACCGAAAGCACTTCTCAAATGACTCGACCAATACGAAAACTTTCGCGATTCTAGATCGGGCAGCAGACCGAGTTCAGAGCTCTGGATTCGACAGACAAACGCAACTGATGATTCTGAATCGGTTACTGTAAACATCAGCTCTGTAGCTGTCCTACAGCTCGAGTTAAGAACAGAAAACCGAGAGCTAATGTCAAGATGACTCGAATAATACGAACAGGTTTGCGGACCTAGCTCGGCTAACAGACCGAGTTCAGACCTCTGGATTCAACAGGCGAACGCGCCTAATCATTCTACATCGAATACCTGTGCTTACCAGCTCTGTAGCTGTCCTAAAGCTCGAGTTATGTTCAGAAAACCGTCAGCGCGTATCAAGATGACTCAAAACGGCCGATCCCGCCACAGTGCTTTTCGATAGTAATATTCACCCGATCGAGCTGAGATCAAGATGGCGAGCGGGAATAAGATCGAATATCACGGAAAAAAATACTAGAGCTCAAACGAATTGTTGAATCTCGAGAACAAAATTTTCAACCGACCAAAAATCAGCAAAAGTTCCGTCGAGATTTTTCTGGCCAACTAGCTCTCCAGCGCGCCGGAATTACTCTTAGCTTCCAGCAATAACTTGCTAAGGGAAGCTCTACGAGTTACTAGCTCTCCAGCGCGCCGAAATTACTCTTAAGCTTCCAGCAACTAGCTTAGAGAAGCTCTACGAGTCAAGTTGTCATATTGTCTGCCTCGGCCGGGTGGGCCAACTGGGCGCCGGCGGTAAACCGTCAACCTTTGTTACCGCCGGGGGACTCGTAGAGCTTCCTGGCAACTTTAGTGTCGAAAAAAATTAAACTGAAAAAATAGTTGTTCAGGCCAAGCAATTTCAGACCTCCCGGATGCAACAGCCGAACGCCCACGATGCTTCTGGACTTCTGTACGAGCTCTGTAGCTCTCCTACAGCCCGAGTTACGTGCGTAAATCATCAGCACCTCTCAAGATGACTCGAACAATACGCTTAGTTTCGCAAACCTAGCTCGAGTATCAGACCGAGTTCAGACCTCTGCATGTGACAGGCGGACGCGTCTGATGTCTCTGAACCGATTCCTATTATTACCAGCCCTGCTGCTCCCCTACAGCCCGAGTTAAGTGCAGGAAACCGACAGCACCTCTCAGGATGACTCGAACAATGCGAATAGTTTCGCGCACCTAGTTCGGGCAGCAGACAGAGTTCGGAGCTCTGGATTCGAAAGGCGGACGCGCCTGATTTCTTCGAATCGATTGCTGTGATAAACGGCCCTGCAGTCCCCTTACAGCCCGAGATAAGTGCAGAGAACCGACAGCATCTCTCAAGATGACTCGAACAATACGAATAGTTTCGCGATTCTAGATCGGGCAGCAGGCCGAGTTCAGAGCTCTCGATTCAACAGACAACGACCACTGATTATTCTGAATCAGATTCTGTAAGTATCAGCTCTGTAGCTGTCCTGTAGCTCGAGTTAAGTACAGAACACCGAGAGCGTCTGTCAAGACGACTCGAATAATACGAATAGGTTTGCGCACCTAGCTCGGCTAGCAGACCGAGTTCAGACCTCTGGGTTCAACAGACGAACGCGCCTAATTATTCTACATCGATTAGCTGTGCTTATCAGCTCTGTAGCTGTCCTAGAACTCGAGTTATGTTCAGAAAACCGTTATTGCGTGTCAAGATGACTCGAAACGGCCGATCCCGCCTGCCTGCTTTTTGGCAGTAAAAGGTACCCGATCGAGCTGAGATCAAGATGGCGAGCGCGAATGAGATCGAATGTCATGGGAAAAATACTATAGCTCTAACGAATTGTTGAATTTCGAGAACATAATTTTCAACCAACCAAAAGTCAGCAAAAGGTCCGTCGAGATTTTTCTTGCCAACTAGCTCTCCAGCGCCCCGGAATTACTCTTAAGCTTCCAGCAGTAGCTTGCTAAGGGAAGCTCTACGAGTTACTAGCTCCACCCCGCGCCGGAATTCCTCTAGCTCATCGATGCCGAAAAGCTCTACGAGATACTCTTAAGCTTCAGCAACTAGCTAAGGGAAGCTCTACGAGTTATTTTTCGAGCCAACTAGCCCGCCAGTGCGTTCGAATTACTCTTAAGCTTCCAGCTGCTAGCTTAGGGAAGCTCTACGAGTCACGGGCGAGTTGCTGCGAGGATCGTGGACCGGCGAAAATGGGCTGCTTGCGGGCACCACTACCGTCCGGCTTCTAATCTAAAACCGTCTAGCTCTCAGAGAGCTCTCCGGGAATGACTCGCAGAGCTTCCCTAAGCTAGCAGCTGGAAGCTTAAGAGTAACACCTCGTAGAGCTCTTCGGCATCGATGAGCTAGAGGAATTCCGGCGCGGGGTGGAGCTAGTACCTCGTAGAGTTCTTCAACATCGATGAGCTAGAGGCTGGAGGAATTCCGGCGCGGGCTGGAGCTAGTTTCCCGGAGAGCTCGCTGAGAGCTAAAGGGTTTAAGATTAGAAGCCAGACGGTGGTGGTGCCCGCCAGCAGCCCATCTCCGCCGCTCCACGATCCTCGCAGCAGCTCGCCTGAGCCGGCGACGTGTCCGGGAGAGCTTCCGGAAAGCTTCCACGCGTGCCTGCACGCGTGCAGGCACGCATGGAAGCGATTTTGGCAGCGCTTCAGCAGCGCTGCAGGGAAGCTCCCCGGAGCGCCAAAAGAGCTTTACGAGAGCGTTGGAGGGCCCGCCAGGAAAGCTCTCGTAAGTTCCCGGAGAGCTCGCCGAGAGCTAGAGGGTTTAAGATTAGAAGCCGGGCGGTGGTGGTGCCCGCCAGGAGCCATCTCCGCCGCTCCACGATCCTCGCAGCAGCTCGCCTGAGCCGGCAACGTGTCCGGGAGAGCTTCCGGCAAGCTTCCACGCGTGCCTGCACGCGTGCAGGCACGCATGGAAGCGATTCTGGCAGCGCTTCCGCAGCACTGCAGAGGAGCCCCCCAGAGCACCAGCGGAGCTTTACGAGAGCGCTTGAACGCTCGCCAGGAAAGCTTAACTCGTAGAGCTTCCCTTAGCAAGTTTTTGCTGGAAGCTTAAGAGTAATTCCGGGGCGCTGGAGAGCTAGTTGGCAAGAAAAATCTCGACTGACCTTTTGGTGACTTTTTCCCGGAGAGCTCGCTGAGAGCTAAAGGGTTTAAGGTTAGAAGCCGGACGGTGGTGGTGCCCGCCAGGAGCTCCTCCACGGCGGTCCACAGGCCTCGCAGCAGCTCGCCTGAGCCGGCAACTGGTTCGCTCTCCGGGTTTTGGACGCTACCAAGTTCCCGGAGAGCTCGCTGAGAGCTAAAGGGTTTAAGATTAGAAGCCGGACGGTGGTGGTGCCCGCCAGGAGCTCCTCCACGGCGGTCCACAGGCCTCGCAGCAGCTCGCCTGAGCCGGCAACTGGTTCGCTCTCCGGGTTTTGGACGCTACCAAGTTCCCGGAGAGCTCGCTGAGAGCTAAAGGGCTTAAGATTAGAAGCCGGACGGTGGTGGTGCCCGCCAGGAGCTCCTCCACGGCGGTCCACGTTCCCCTGAGCGGCTTTTTTGAGCCGGCAACTGGTCCGGGAGAGCTTCCGGCAAGCTTCCACACGTACCTGCACGCGTGCAGGCACGCATGGAAGCGTTTCTGCCAGCGCTTCGGCAGCGCAGCAGGGGAGCTTCCCAGAGCTGTCCAGGAAAGGTCTCCTGTCCCACAGGGTCTCTCCGCTCTCCGGGTTTTGGAAGCAACCAAGTGGTCGGTTGAAAATTTTCCCGAAGAGCTCGCTGAGAGCTAAAGGGTTTAAAAATTAGAAGCCGGACGGTGGTGGTGCCCGCCAGGAGCTCCTCCACGGCGGTCCACGTTCCCCGCAGCGGCTCCGGTGACCCAGCAACTAGTCCCGGCGAGCTTCCGGCAAGCTTCCAAGCGTGCTTGCACGCGTGCAGGCACGCATGGAAGCGTTTCTGCCAGCGCTTCGGCAGCGCTGCAGGGGGGCTTCCCAGAGCTCTTCTGGAAAGATTTCCCGTTCCCGAAGGGTCTCTTCGCTCTCCGGGTTTTGGACGCTACCAAGTTGATATCTACAGCAAACGATTCAGAATAATCGGTTTCGCTTGTCTGTTGAATCAAGAGCTCTGAACTCGGTCTGCTGCCCGATCTAGAATCGCGAAACTATTCGTATTGGTCGAGTCATCTTGAGAAGTGCTCTCGGTTTTCTTCACTCAACTCGCGCTGAGGGGGGCTACAGTGCTGGTGGTCACAGGAATCGATTTGTAGACATCAGGCGCGTCCGCCTGTCGAATCCAGAGCTCAGGAATTGGTCTGCTGCCCGAATTAGACCTGCGAAACTACTGTATTGTTCGAGTCATCCTGAGAGGTGCTGTCGGTTTTCTGCATTTAACTCGGGCTCTAAGGGGGCTGCAGGGCTGGTAATGACAGGAGTCGATTCACATACATCAGACGCGTCCGCCTGTCGCATTCAGAAGCCAAAAAATATTCACTATGAGTCGAAATGTTGGTAGGTGCTGTCGGTTTTCTCAACTTAAGTCGACCTAGGAAGCTCTACGAGTCTCTCGGCGGTAACCAAGGTTGACGGTTTACCGCTGGCGCCCAGTTGGTCGACCCGACCAGCAAGGACAAAGTGGTGACTTTGGGTCGGTTTTGCGCAGATTTGAAAGATATTTGACATTTTATTGGGAGAAAGCAAATTCTTACGCCGAGCATTGGCATATGAACTCCTCTTTGACAGCAGCTCAGCTCTGCCGATGCATTTTCTTGAGTTGACTTCCCGGGACTGAGCAAATTTGAACATCAAAAACATCGAAAATGAAGATCTCCGACAAATCTCTATTCCTTGACTCCACTTCGATTCTCAGCACTCTTACCAGCAAGTTATTGCTGGAAGCTTAAGAGTGCGCTCGAGAGCTAGTTGGCAAGAAAAATCTCGACGGACATTTTGAGGAATTTCGGTCGGTTGAAAATTTTGTTCTCGAAATTCAATCATTCGTTTGAGCTCTGGTATTCTTTCCCTTCGATATTATTCCCGCTCGCCATCTTGATCTCAGCTCGATCGGGTACCTTTTACTGCCGAAAAGCACTGCGGCGGGATCGGCCGTTTCGAGTCATCTTCATTCGCGTGTCCGAATACTGAACTTAACTCGAGATTTAGGACAGCTACAGAGCTGGTAAGCAACCACATCGATTCAGAATGATCAGGCGCGTTCGGCTGTTCCAACCAGAGGTCTGAACTCGGTCTGCTGGCCGAGCTACGTCCGCAAACCTATTCGTATTATTCGAGTCATCTTGACAGGCGCTCTCGGTTTTCTGTACTTAACTCAAGCTATAGTACAGCTACAGGGATGATACTCACAGAAACGAATCATCAGTCGCGTTTGTCTGTTGAATCCAGAGCTCAGAACTCGGCCTGCTGCCTGATCCAGAATTGCGAAACTGTTCGTATTGTTCGAGTCATCTTGAGAGGTGCTGTCAGTTTTCTGCACTTAACTCGGGCTGTAGGGGGGCTACAGTGCTGGTGGTCACAGCAATCGATTTGAACATCAGGCGCGTCCGCCTGGTGCATTCAGAGGTCTGAACTCGGGCTGATACTCGAGCTGGGTTTGCCAAGCTAATTGTTTTGTTCGGATCATCTTGAGAGGTGCTATCGATTGACGCACGTAACTCGGGCTGTAGGTAAGCTACAGAGCTCGTACAGGACAATCCAGAAGCATCGGGGTGCATTCGGCTGTTGCATCGAGAGGTCTGAAAAACTATTCGTTCTCTGCAATTGTTTTCGACATTATATATTGTCAGGAAGCTCTACGAGTCCCCCGGCGGTAAGAAAGGGTAAACCGGCGCCCAATAATTCCGGGGTGCTGGAGAGCTAGTTGGCAAGAAAAATCTCTACGGACCTCTTGCTGACTTTTGGTCGGTTGAAAATTTTGTTCTCGAAATTCAACCATTCGTTGGAGCTCTAATATTTTTCCCGCGATCGAACTTATTCCCGCTCGCCATCTTGATCTCCGCTCGATCGGGTACCTTTTACTGCCAAAAAGCACACGGGCGGGATCAGCCATTTCGAGTCATCTTGATACGCGTTGTCGGTTTTCTCAAGATAACTCGAGCTTTAGGACAGATACAGAGCTGGTAAGCACAGCTAACCGATTAAGAATGATCAGGCGCGTTCGCCTGTTGAATCTAAAGGTCTGAACTCGGTCTGCTAGCCGAGCTAGGTCCGCAACCCTATCCGTATTATTCGAGTCATCTTGACAGACGCTCTCGGTTTTCTGTACTTAACTCGAGCTACAGAACAGCTACAGAGCTGATACGTACAGAAAATGATTCAGAATCATCAGTGGCCGTTGTCTGTTGAATCCAGAGCTCTGAACTCGGTCTGCTGCCCGATCTAGAATCGCGAAACTATTCGTATTGTTCGAGTCATCTTGAGAGATCCTGTCGGTTCTGTGCACTTTACTCGGGCTGTAGGGGGGCTGCATGGCTGGTAACCACTGGAATCGATTCGGAGACATCAGGCGCGTCCGCTTTTCGAATCCAGAGCTCCGAACTCTATCTGCTGCCCGAACTAGGTCCGCGAAACTATTCGTATTGTTCGAGTTATCCTGAGAGGTGCTGTCGGTTTCCTGCACTTGACTCGGGCTGTAGGGGGGGCTGCAGGCCTGGTAATGAAGCATCGGGGGCGTTCGGCTGTTGCATCCGACAGGTCTGAAATTGCTTGGGCTGAGAAACTTATTTTTTCTGTGTAATTTTTTTCGACATTATATGTTGTCAGGAAGCTCTACGAGTCCCCCGGCGGTAACAAAGGTTGACGGTTTACCGCCGGCGCCCAGTTTTGTTCTCGAAATTCAACAATTCGTTTGAGCTCTAGTATTGATTCCCATGATATTCGATCTTATTCCCGCTCGCCATCTCGATCTTAGCTCGATCGGGTACCTTTTACTGCCAGAAAGCAAACAGAGGGGATCGGCCGTTTCAAGTCATCTTGACACGGAATGACGGTTTTCTGAACATAACTCGAGCTTCAGGACAGCTACAGAGCTGGTAAGCACAGCCAATCCATTCAGAATGATCAGGCGCGTTTGGCTGTTGAACCTAGAGCTCTGGCCTCGGTCTGCTAGCCGAGCTAGGTCCGCAAACCTATTCGTATTACTCGAATCATTTTGACAGACGCTCTCGGTTTTCTGTACTTAACTCGAGCTATATGACAGCTACAGAGTTTGCTGCCCGATCCAAAATTACAAAACTATTCGTATTGTTCGAGTCATCTTGAGAAGTACTCTCGGTTTTCTGCACTCAACTCGGGCTGGGGGTTGGCTACAGTGCTGGTGGTCATAGGAATCGATGTGAAGACATCAGGCGCGTCCGCCTGTCGAGTCCAGAGCTCGAAACTCGGTCTGCTGTCCGAACTAGGTCCGCGAAACTATTGTATTGTTCGAGTCATCCTGAGAGGTGCTGTCGGTTGTCCGCACTTAACTCGGGCTGCGGGGGGGCCGCAGGGCTGGTAATCACAGGAGTCGATTCGCAGACATCAGACGTCGGCCAGTCGTATTGAGAGGTCTGAACTCGGTTTGATACTCGAGCTGGGTTGCCAAACTGTTCGTTTTGTTAGAGTTTTCTTGAGAGGTGCTGTCGTTTTACGCACGTAACTTGGGCTGTAGGTAAGCTATAGAGCTCGTAAAGAAGACAATCCAGAAGCATCGGGGGCGTTCAGCTGTTGCATCGAGAGGTCTGAAATCTCCTGAGCTCAAAAACTATTCGTTCTCTGCATTTTTCTTTCCACGTTATATCTTGTCAGGAAGCTCTACAAGTCCCCCGGCGGTAAGGAAGGTTAACGGTTTACCGCCGGCGCCCAGTAATCCCAGCGCGCTGGAGAGCTAGTACCTCGTAGAGCTCTTCGGCATCGATGAGCTAGAGGAATTCCGGCGCGGGGTGAAGCCAGTTGGCCGACCCGATGAAAAGAGACAATGTGGCACATTTGGGTCGGCTTAGTTAAGATGTGAAAGATATTTAACAATTCATTATGAGATAGCATAATTTTACGCCGAGCTTTGGCATATAAGCTTTGTTCTCTGAGCAGCTCAGCTCTCTAGAGCCAGTTTTACTATCGGAAAATTAGAAGCAACCAACATGAAATTGATACGGAAAAATGTGAACTCAATTTTTTCTAGAAATACCCCGAGAAGCTCCCTGCTCCGACCCTGAGCACTCTTACGCGTGCAAGGAGCTCTACAAGGTTCCCGGCGGTGACCAGGTTGACGGTTAACCGCTGGCGCCAAATGGCAAGAAAATTCTCGACGGACCTTTTGCTGACTTCTGGTCGGTTGAAAATTTGGTTCTCGAAATTCAACAATTCGTTTGAGCTCTAGTATTTTTTCCACCATATTCGATCTTATTCCCGCTCGCCCTCTTTAGCTCAGCTCGATCGGGCTGCAAAAAAGCGTCGCGGCGGGATAGGCTGTTTCGAGTCATCTTGATACGCGTTGTTGGCAATTTGTACTTAACTCGAGCTGTAGGGCAGCTACTCATTCTCACAGAAATCGATTCAGAATCATTAGGCGCGTTCGTCTTTTTTATCTAGAGGTCTGAACTCGCTCTGCTGCCCGAGCTAGGTTCGCGAAACTATTCGCATTGTTGGAGTCATCCTGAGAGGTGCTCTCAGTTTTCTGCACTTAACTCGGGCTGTAGGGGGGCTACAGGGCTCGTACTCACAGGAATCGATTCGAAAACATCAGGCGCGTCCGCCTGCCAAATCCAGAGCTCAGAACTCGGTGTGCTGCCCGAGCGGTCCGCAAACCGATTCGTATTCTTCGAGTCATCTTGAGAGGTGTTGTCCGTTTTCTGCACTTAACTCTTGCTGTAAGGGGGCCGCAGGACTCTTAATCACTGGAATCGATTCGGAGACATCAGTCGCGTCCGCCTGTCGCATTCAGAGCTCTGAACTCGCGCTTGGCTGTTGCATCGAGAGGTCTGAAATCGCCCAGGCTGAAAAACTATTCGTTCTCTGCAATTTTTTTTACATTCTACGAGTCTCCCGGCGGTAAGAAAGGTTGACGGTTACCGCCGGCGCCCAGTTTATCGACTCGACCAGAAAGAACAAAGTGGTGACTTTGGCTCGGTTTTGATCAGATTTAAAAGATATTTGACAATTCATTGTGAGAAAGCAGATTTTTACGCCGAGCATTGGTATATAAACTTTGTTTCCTGAGCAGCTCAGCTCTCTGGAGCCGGTTTGAGTTTCAGTTCACTTCCGGGAACCGACTGCATCTTGACTCTGGAAATCTCAATTTGACGTTTTTCTAGAAAAGCTGCAAGAAGCTCTCCGCTTCGATTCTCAGCTTTCTTACGGATGCAAGGAGCTCTACGAGGTTCCCGGCGGTGACCAGGTTGACGGTTCACCGCCGGCGCCAGTACCCCTCGTAGAGCTCTTCGGCATCGATGAGCTAAAGGAATTCCGGCGCGGGATGGAGCTAGTTGGCCGACCCGGCCAGAAAGGACAAAGTGGTAACTTTTGGATGGTTTCGGAAGAAAAGCAGATTTCTCGCATTGGGTTATGCCGCGTCTGCCAATAAAATTTTCAGGTTTGTAGGCGCAGTATTACTATCAGAACACTTGGAGGAACCGACATTGGATGAAAACCAAAACGTTATTTTTCGAGTTTTCGGGCTCTCGCTTCAGAAGCTCCCTTCATGCGTTCCGAGGAGCGCTGTGCAAGGGAAGAGCTCTACGAGGTGCCCGGCGGTAACCTGGGTGACTGTTTACCGCGGGTTCCCATTTGCCAAATATATTTGACCATTCAGTTTGAGGAAGCATATTTTCCGCACCTGTACTGGGTTATGACGCGTCTGCCAGTAAAATTATGAGGTCTGTAGGTGCAGTATTATTATCAAAACAATTGGGGGAACCGTCTTCGGATAAAAACAGAAAAACGTCATTTTTGAAGTTTTTTGAAGAAGCTTTCTCCATGTGTTCCGACGATCGCCGCGCAAGAAAAGAGCTCTACAAGGTTCCCGGCGGTAGCCAGGCTGACAGTTTACCGCCAGTTCCAGTGCCCTCTTGGCTCTCCGGGTTTTGGACGCTACCAAGTGGACGCTACCAAGTGGTCGGTTGAAAATTTTGTTCTCGAAATTTTACAATTCGTTTGAGCTCCAGTATTTTGTCCCATGATATTCTAACTTATTCCCGCTCGCCATCGTGATCTCAGCTCGATCGGGTATCTTTTACTGCCAAAGAGCAGGCAGGCGGGATCAGCCGTTTCGAGTCATCTTCGCGGGAACGGTTTGCTCGCCTGTTCCATCCAGAGGTCTGAACTTGGTCTGCTAACCGAGCTAGGTACACAAACCTATTCGTATTATTCGAGTCATCTTGACAGACGCTCTCGGTTTTCTGCACTTAACTCGAGCTACAGGACAGCTACAGAGGTGATACGTACATAATCTGATTCAGAATCATCAGTGGCCTGTGTCTGTTGAATCAAGAGCTCTGAACTCGGTCTGCTGCCCGATCTAGAACCGCGAAACGATTCGTATTGTTCGAGTCATCTTGAGATACTGTCGGTTCTCTGCACTTAACTCGGGCTGTAGGGGGGCTGCATGGCTGGTAATCACTGGAATCGATTCGGAGACATTAGGCGCCTCCGCCTTTCGAATGCAGAGCTCCGAACTCTGTCTGCTGACCGAACTAGGTCCGCGAAACTGTTCATTGTTCGAGTCATCCTGAGAGGTGCTGTCGGTATCGATAAGGAATTCCGGCGCGGGCTGGAGCAAGTTGGCCGACCCGACCAGAACGGACAATGTGGTGACTTTAGGTCGGTTTTGGTAAGATTCTAAAGATATTTGACCATTGAATTTGAGAAAACAAATTTTTCGCACCTGTAGTGGGTTATGGCGCGTCTGCCAATAAGATTTTCAGGCCCATAGGTGCAGTATTACTATTGAAACACTTGGAAAAACCGAAAATTGAATCAAAACCGAAAAATCTGTATTTTTCCAATTTTCGGCTCTTGCTGCAGAAGCTTCCTTCATGTGTTCCGAGTGCTTTGAAGGAAAGGGCTCTATGAAGTGCCCGGCGGTAACCTGATTGACGGTTTACTGCCGGTTGCCAGTTGGCCGACCCGATCAAAAGAGACAATACGAAAACTTTGGGTCGGTTTTTTCCGGCGAGCTCGCTGAGAGCTAGAGGGTTTAAGACTGGCATCAACGCTGAACTGTCAACCTGGTCACCGCGGGGAACCTCGTAGAGCTCCTCCCGCGCGCGAAATTGCTCAGAGTGGAAAGAGAGAGCTTCTCGAGCATTTCTCGAGAAACTTCGTAGCGTCGAAAATCCAGAGGGTGAAGACACCCTCGGAGACGGGAAATCTTTCCTGGAGAGCTCTGGAAACTCCCCTGCAGCGCTGTTGACGCGCTGCCAGAATCGCTTCCATGCGTGCCTGCACGCATGCAGGCACGCGTAGAAGCTTGCCAGAAGCTCCCCCGGACGCCCTGCCGGGCCGCCCGAGCCGCTGCGGGGAACGTGAACCGCCGTGGAAGACTCCTGGCGGGCATCCCCACCGTCCGGCTTCTAATCTCAAACCCTTTAGCTCCCAGCGAGCTCTCAGGGAATTGAACAGTGATGTTTCCCATGTCGAGATAAAGTTGGTCCCTCCAAGTGTTTCGATAGTGAGTGTGCGCCTACAGAGCTCATATTAACACGCAGAGACTGTCATAGTCGCTTACAGGTGCGAAAAATCTGCTTCCTCAAAATGAAATGTTAAATATCTTTCAAATCTGAGCATGGTAGCTTCAAAAAGCCGGAGAGCAAAGGACAAACACACTAGCGCCGGCGGTGAACCGTCAACGTGATCACCGCCAGAATCCTCGTAGGGCTCCTAGCACGCGTAAGAGTGCTCAGCATCAAAAGAAAAGGCTTCTGGAAGCATTTCTCGACAAAGAGAAACATGTTTTTTTTCATGTCGACATCAAGTTGTATCCGCCAAGTGTTTTGATAGTAAAAACGCATGCAGGCAGCTCATATTAAGACGGAGAGGCCCTCATAGTTGTTTACATGTGCGAATAATCTGGTTTCTCAAAATAAATGGTCAAATATATTTCAAATACTGGGCGCCGGCGGTAAACCGTCAACCTTGGTTACCGCCGGGAGACTCGTAGAGCCCCTCATACTTCTGGATCGTGTTCTGTGCGCACGAGCTCCGTAGCTCTTCTACAGCCTGAGTTACGTGCGAAAATCGAGAGCACCTCTCAAAGATGACTCTAAGAAAACGAGTAGTTTGGTTGAGACTCTGAATGCGACAGGCGGACGCGTCTGATGTCTCCGAATCGATTCCTGTGAATACCAACCATGCAGCCCCCTTACAGCCCGAGTTAAGTGCAGAACATCGACAGCAGCTCTGAAGATGACTCGAACAATACGAATGTTTCGCGGACCTAGATCAGGCAGCAGGCCGAGTCCAGGGCTCTGAATGCGACAGATGGACGCGCCTGATGTCTCCGAAACGATTCCAGTGATCACCAGCCCTGCAGCCCCCTTACAGCTCGAGTTCAGTGCAGAATACGGACAGCATATCTCAAGATGACTCGTCGAATACGAATAGTTTTGCGAGCCTAGCTCAGGCAGCAGACCGAGTTCCGAGCTCTGGATTCGGCAGGCGGCCGCGCCTAATTTCTTCGAATCGGTTCCTGTGAGTACGAGCCCTGTAGCCCCCTTACAGCCCGAGTTAAGTGCATAGAACTGTGAGTATCTCTCAAGATGACTCCAACAACACGAATAGTTTCGCGAACCTAGCTCGGGCAGAAGACCGAGTTCAGACCTCTAGATGGAACAGACGAACGCGCCTGGTGATTCGCAATCGATTGCTGTGAGAATCAGCTCTGTAGCTGCGCTACAGCTCGAGTTAAATAGAAGATACCGACAACGCGTATCAAGATGACTCGAAACAGCCGATCCCGTCGCGATGCTTTTTTGCAGAAATATTTACCCGATCGAGCTGAGATTAAGATGGTGAGCGGGAAAAAAGATCGAATATGGTCAGGAGAAAAACTACAGCTCCAACGAATTGTTGAATTTCGAGCACAAAATGTTCAACCGACCAAAAGTCAGCCAAAGGTCCGTCGAGATTTTTCTTGCCAGATGAAGTCAGTTCCTGCAAGTCAACTCGTACTGAAAATGGCTCTAGGGGGCTAGGCTGCTGTAAGAAGAAAGTTTATATGTCAATGCTCGGAATCAAAATCTGCTTTCTCAAAATGAATTGCCAAATATCTTTCAAATATTCGCAAAAGCACCGAAAAGCTGCCACATTGTCCGCCTCGGCCGGCTGCGCCAACTAGCTCCACCCCGCGCCGGAATTCCTCTAGCTCATCGACGACGAAAAGCTCTACGAGGTACTGGGCGCGAGCGGAAAACCGTCAACCTTTGTTACCGCCGGGGGACTCGTAGAGCTTCCTGACAACACATAATCTCGAAAAAAATTGCAGAGAAGAAATAGTTTTTCAGCCCAAGCAATTTCAGACCTCTCCTGCATGCGACACGCGGACGCGACTGATGTCTCTGAATCGATTCCTCTGATTACCAGCCCTGCAGCCCCCCCTACAGCCCGAGTTAAGTGCAGGGAACCGACAGCAACTCTCAGGATAACTCGAAGAATACGAATAGTTTCGCGGACCTAGTTTGGGCAGCAGACAGAGTTCGGAGCTCTGGGTTCGGAAGGCGGACGCGTCCGATGTCTCCGAAACGATTCCAGTGATCAACAGCCATGGAGCTCCCTACAGCTCGAGTTAAGTGCAGAGAACCGACAGCATCTCTCAAGATGACTCGAACAATACGAATAGTTTCGCGATTCTAGATCGGGCAGGAGACCGAGAACGGCCACTGATGATTCTGAATCACACTCTGTACATATGAGCTCTGTGGCTGTCCTGTAGCTCGAGTTAAGTACAGAAAACCGAGAGCCTCTATCAAGATGACTCCAATCATACGAATAGCTTTGCGGACCTAGCTCGGCTAGCAGACCGAGGTCAGCCCTCTGAATTCAACGGCGAACGCGCCTAATCATTCTGAATCGATAAGCTGTGCTTACTAGCTCTGTAGCTGTTCTGAAGCTCGAGTTATCTTGGGAGAACCGTCACCGCCTATCAAGATAACTCGAAACAGCCGATCCCGCCTGCCTGCTTTTTGGCAGTAAAAGCTACCCGATCGAGCTGAGATCAAGATGGCGAGAGGAACGAGATCGAATATCATGGGAAAAACAAAAGAGCTCTAACGAATGTTCAAATTTGAAGAACAAAATTTTGAACCGACCAAAAGTCAGCAAAAGGTGCGTCGAGATTGTTCTTGCTAACTAGCTCTCGAGCGCCCCAGAGTTACTCTTCAGCTTCCAGCAATAACTTGCTAAGGGAAGCTCTGCGAGTTACTAGCTCTCCAGCGCGCCGGAATTACTCTTTAGCTTCCAGCAACTGAGCAAAGCTCTACGGGTTATTTGCACTTGCATGCATCCAGAGCCCGGAGAGCAAAGATGGAATTCGACGATTAACCGTCAAGCAGACAACCGCCGGGTGCCTCGTAGAGCTCTTTTCTCATGCGGCGCTGTTCGGAGCACTCGGAAAAAGCTTTCTCGAGCGTTAAAAACATTTACGATCTTTCTTTCGTGGACCTAGCTCGAGTGCCAGACCGATTTCGGACCCCTCGATGCAGGAAAAGAATGCGGCAGGTGATACTGGATCCGTTCATATGCGTACCAGCTCTTTAGTTTTTCTCGATCTGCAGTTAAGAGAACCGACAGTACTCATCCGAGACTGGCAGAGACCACTCGATGGAAGAGAGACGCGCTTGATCATTCTAAATTATTGTCTGTAAGTATCAAACTGCTTTTTCTCTCTGCTTAAGTCTAGAAAACTGTCAACGCGTCTCAAGATAACTCGAAACGACCGACGCTTCCCTGATGTCTTCCGAAAGTAATATTGCAGCTAGAATTGAAATTTCAACTGGCAGACGCGGCATAACTCGCTACAGGTCGAAAAAAAATACCTGTTCTATGTAATGTCGAAAGAAATTACACAGAAAAATAATTTTTCAGCCCAGACAATTTGAGACCTCTCGGATGCAACAGCCGAACGCCCCCGATGCTTCTAGATTGTCTTCTCTACGAGCTCTGTAGCTCTCCTACAGCCCGAGATACGTGCGTGAATCGACAGCACCTCCCAAGATGACTCGAACAATACGAATAGTTTGGCAAACCTAGTTTGGGTATCAGACCGAGTTCAGACCTCTGCATGCGACAGGCGAACGCGTCTGATGTCTCTGAATCGATCCCTGTGATTAACAGCCCTGCAGCCCCCCCCCCCCTTGCAGCCGAGTTAAGTGCAGGAAACCGACAGCACCTCTCAGGATGACTCGAAGAATACGAATAGTATCGCGGACCTAGTTCAGTAACAGACCGAGTTCGGAGCTCTGAATTTGACAGACGAAAGCGCCTAATGTCTCCGAATCGATTCGAGTGATTGCCAGCCAGTGCAGCCTCCCTACAGCCCGAGTTGAGTGCAGAGAACCGATAGCATCTCGCAAGCGACTCGAACAATACGAATACTTTAGCGATTCTAGATCGGGCAGCAGACCGAGTTCAGAGCTCTGGATTCAACAGAGAACGGCCACTAACGATTCTGAATCAGAGTCTGTACGCATCAGCTCTCTAGCTGTCCTGCACCTCGAGTTAAGTACAGAAAACCGAGAGCGCCTGTCAAGATGACTCAAATAATACGAATAGGTTTGCGCACCTAGCTCGGCTAGCAGACTGAATTCAGACCTCTGGCTTCAACAAGCGAACGCGCCTGATCATTCTGAATCGATTAGCTGTGTTTACCAGCTCTTTAGCTGTCCTGAAGCTCGATTTACCTTGAGAAAACCAACACTGCGTGACAAAATGACTCGAAACAGCCGATCCCGCCTGTTTTCTTTTTGGCAGTAAAAGGTACCCGATCGAGCTGAGATCAAGATGGCGAGCGGGAATAAGATCGAATATCACGGGAAAAAATAGTAGAGCTCAAACGAATTGTTGAATTTCGAAAACAAAATTTTCAACCGACCAAAAGTCAGCAAAAGGTCCGTCGAGATTTTTCTTGCCAACTAGCTCTCCAGCGCGCCGGAACTCGGCGCCGGCGGTAAACCGTCAACCTGGTTACCGCCGGGGACCTCGTAGAGCTCTTTTCTTGCCCAGCTCCACGGAACACGTGATGCAAGCTGAAGCGAGAGCCAAAAAACTCTAAAAAATCGATCGCATAAAAATAGCTTTGCGGACTTAGCTCGAGAAGCAGACTCTGTTCAGAGCTCTAGATGCTTCAGCCAAACGCCCTTGATGATTCTGTATCGGTTTCTGTGCGTACCACCTCTGTAGCTGTGCTACAGCGCTGTGCTACAGCTAGAGTTAAGTGCAGAATACCGACAGCGCCTCTAAAGAGAACTTGAGAAATACAAATAGTGGTGTCCTAGCTCGACTAGCAGAACGAGTTCAGGCCTCTCGATGCAACAGACGCAAGCGCCTGGTGATACTGAATGAGTTTATGCGCGTACCATCTCTGTAGCTCCTCTGAATCTTGAGTTGAGTACAGAAAACCGGCATCACTGGTGAGGATGCCTTTTACGGACCTAGCTCGAGTAGCAGACCGAGTTCAGGCCTCTGGATGCAACAGGCGAACGCGCCTGATCATTCTGAATCGGTTTCTGTAAGTATCAGCTCTGTAGCTCTCGAAATTTCGAAGTGAGTACAGAAAACCGTGAACGCGTGTCAAGATGACTCGGAACGCAGTTGGTTCCAGCAAGTCTTTTCATAGAAATATTGCAGCTACGGACCTGAGAATTTAACTGGCGGGCGCGGCATAACCCATTACACGTGAGAAAAATGACGGTTCTCAAAATGAATTGTCAAATATCTTTCGAATCAAAGCAAAACCGACCCAAGGTTATCACATTGTCTCTTGTGATCGGGTCGGCCAACTAGCTCCATCCCGCGCCGGAATTCCTCTAGCTCATCGATGCCGAAGAGCTCTACGAGGTATCTTTCGACTGCCAACGTGAAGTCGGTCCCTGGCTTCGGTCAGGGGGATTTTTCGACGGAAACAACTAAGAAATTATGAAGGAACTTCTGTAATGCCAAGCTTCGCTCTGCGCAAATAGAAGCCCAAACGAATTGTTAGAACTGCAAAATCGGCTGAGCCAGGCCGCGGAAGGTATGATTGCGTCCCTTTTCGACATTTCGCCAACTAGCTCCACCCTGTCGCCGAATTTCTCTAGCTCTTCTACCATCAGACCTCTACGAGGCACTAGAAGTGCCGCCTGAGAGAACTAGAAGCACAAGCAGATAGCTTCTGATGGCATTTTCTGCGAAACTGGACAATTGCATTTTTGGACTGCAAACGTGAAGTTGGTCCCTGGCTTCGCTCGGGAGAATTGTTCGACGGAAACAACTAAGAATATGTGAAGCAACTTCTGTGATGCCAAGCTTTGCTCTGCGCAATTAGCAGCTCAAACGAATTGGTAAAACTACAAAATCAGCTAAACCAGGCCGCGGAAGGTATGATCGCGTGCCTGTTCGATATTTCGCCGACTAGCTCCACCCTGTCGCTGAATTCCTCTAGCTCTTCTATCATCAGAGCTCTACGAGGCACTAGAAGTGCAAGTAGACGCCAAAGAGAACTAGAAGTGCAAGCAGATAGCTTATGATGGCATTTTTTGCAAAACTAGAAGATTGCATTTTTGGACTACCAACGTGAAGTCTCTCTGTCCCTGGCTTCGCTCGGGAAACTTTTTCGACGGAATCAACTAAGAATTTGTGAAATAACTGGGAACCGGCGGTAAACCGTCGACCAGGTTACCGCCGGGACCCTCGTAGAGCTCTTTTCTCAGACCGCGCTCCTCAGAACACAGGGTGTAAGCTTCTGGAGTGAGAAACGGAAAAATCGAAAAATCACGTTTTCTGTTTTTATCCAACGTCGATTGCTCCAAGTGTTTTGATAGAAATACTGCACCTACAGATCTAGAAATTTTAATGGCAGACGCGCCACTACAGGTGCGAAAAATCTGCTTCCTCAAAATGAATGGTCAAATATCTTTCGAATTTTCGCAAAACCACCCAAAAGTTACCACATTGTCCGCCTCGGCCGGCTGGGCCAACTAGCTCCATCCCGCGCCGGAATTCCTCTAGTTCATCAATGCCGAAGAGCTCTACGAGGTACTTCTGTACTGCCTACCTTCGCTCCGCGCACATAGTAGCCCAAACGAATTCTTAGAACTGGAAAATCATCTGAGCGAGGCCGCGGAATATGATCACGTTCCTTTTCAACATGTCGCCAACTAGCTTCACTCTGTCGCCGAATTCCTCTAGCTCTTCTACCATCATAGCTCTACGAGGCACTGGGCGCCGGCGGTAAACCGTCAACCTTTCTTACCGCCGGGGGACTCGTAGAGCTTCCTGAGAGTATATAATGAGAGGGAAAAATCAAGAGAACGAGTAGTTTTGCAGCCCAACCGATTTAAGACCTCGAAAGACTCGAACGAAAAACAAACAGTTTAGCAACCCAGCTCGAGTATAAAACGGAATTCAGACCTCTGAATAGGCTGACGCGTCTCATGCCTGCGAATCGACTCCAGTGATAATCAGCCCTGCAGCTCCCCCTACAGCCCGAGTTAAGTGCAGAAAACCGACAGCACCTCTCAAGATGACTCGAACAATGCAGTAGTCTCGCATATCTAATTCGAGCAGCAGACCGAGTTCCGAGCTCTGGGTTCGATAGACGGGCGCGCCTGATGTCTCCGAATCGATTTCTGTGACCAGAAGCGCTGTAGCTCTACCCTGGCACGAGTTGAGTGCAGATAATCGAGAGTATTTCTCAAGATGACTCAAACAATACGAATAGTTTCGCAAACCTAGCTCAGCATATACTACGATAACTCGAATAATACGAATAGGTTTGCGGACCGTGCCTGATCATTAGGCGAACGTGCCTGATCATTATTCATCGATTAGCTGTGCTTACTGGCCCTGTAGCTGTTCTGAAGCTCGAGTTATCTTGAGAAAACCGACAGCGTATCAAGATGACACCAAACGGCCGTTCCCGCCTGCCTGCTTTTTAACCTTCAAAGTTACCCGATCGAGCTGAGATCAAGATGGCGAGCGGGAATAAGATCGAATATCATGGGAAGGAATTCTAGAGCTCTAACGAATGTTCAAATTTCGAGAATACAATTTTCAACCGACCAACAGTCACCAAAAGATCCGTCGAGATTTTTCTAGCCAACTGGCGCCGGCGGTGAACCGTCAACCTGGTCACCGCCGGAACCTCGTAGAGCTCCTTTCACGCGTAAGAGTGCTTGGAGTCGAAAGAGAGATCTTCTGGAAGCATTTCTCGAAAAGGGGAAAAATTGATTTTTTCGTGTCGACATAAAGATGGTTGCTCCAAGTGTTTTGATCGTGGAAGTGCGCCTACGGAGCTCATACTACTAAGACAGAGAGGCCCTCATATTCGTTTACAGGTGCGAAAAAACTGTTTTCTCCAAATGAATGGTCAAATATCTTTCCAATATTCGGACAACCACCCAAAAGTTACCACATTGTCCGCCTCGGCCGGGTGGGCCAACTAGCTCCACCCTGCGCCGGAATTTCTCTAGCTCATCGATGTCGAAGAGCTCTACGAGGTACTAGCTCTCCAGCTCCCCAGAATTACTGGAACCGGCGGTAAACCGTCAACCAGGTTACCGCCGGGACCCTCGTAGAGCTCTTTTCTCTAACCGCGCTCCTCAGAACACAGAGAGTAAGCTTCTGGAGTAAGAAACGATAAAATCGAAAAAATCACGTTTTTCTGTTTTTATCCAAAGTCGGTTCCTCCAAATGTTTCGATAGTAATACTGCACCTACGGACCTGAGAATTTTACTGGCAGACGCGTCTTAACCCATTACAGGTGCGAAAAATCTGCTTTCTCACAATGAATGGTCTAATATCTTTCGAAAAATTGCAAAACCACCCAAAAGTTACCACACTGGCACCGGCGGTGAACCGTCGACCTGGTCACAGCCGGGAACCTCGTAGAGCTCTTCTTACTAGTAACAGTGCAGAGGATCGACACAGAGAGAAAAAATATAGATTTTTCGATTTTTTCAAATTCGATTTTTTCGATATTTATATTCGCTCAGTTCCTGGAAGTCAACTCATGGACAAATTTATCGAGAGAGCTGAGCTGCTGTCAGAGAGGAGTTCATATGCCAATGCGACGCGTAAAAATCTGTTTTCTCAAAATGAATGGTCAAATATCTTTCAAATTTTTGCAAAACCACCAAAAAGTTGCCACGTTGTCCGCCTCGGCCGGCTGGGCCAACTGGGCGCCGGCGGTAAACCGTCAACCTTTCTTACCGCCGGGGGACTCGTAGAGCTTCCTGACAATATATACTGTGGGAAAAAACTCCAAAGAACGAATATGTTTTAAGCCCAAGCGATTTCAGACCTCTCAAGATAACGCTAACAAACAAAACAAACAGTTTCGCAACCCAGTTCGAGTATCAAACCGAGTTCAGACCTCTGAATGCGACAGGCGGGCGCGTCTGATGTCTGCGCATCCACTCATCTGATTCCCAGCCCTGAAGCCCCCCTACAGTCCGAGTTAAGTGCAGAAAACCGACAGTATCGACTGGAATAATAAAATAGTTTTGCGAACCTAGTTCGAGCAGCAGACCGAGTTCCGAGCTCTGGAATCGACCGAAAGACGCGCCTGATGTGTGCAAATCGATATATGTGACCCGGAGCACTGTAGCCCTCCCCCAGCACGAGTTGAGTGCAGAAAATTGAGAGCACGTCTCAAGATCATTCGGACAATACCAATAGTTTCGCGAACCTAGCTCGGGCAGCAGGTCGCGTTCAGAGCTCTCGGTTCAATAGACGAACGCGACTGATGAATTCCCATCGATGTCTGTCACAATGAGCCCTGTAGCTGCCCTACAGCTCGAGTTAAGTACAGAAAACCGAGACCGTCTATCAATATGACTCGAATAATACGAATAGGTTTGCGGACCTAGCTCGGCTAGCAGACCGAGTTCAGACCTCTGGATTCAACAGGCGAACGCGCGTGAAAATTCTGAATCCGATAGCTGTGCTTACCAGCTCTGTAGCTGCCCTACAGCTCGAGTTAAGTGCAGAAAACCGAGAGCGTCTATCAAGATGACTCGAATAATAGGTTTGCGGACCTAGCTCGGCTAGCAGACCGAGTTCAGACCTCTGGGTTCAACAGGCGAACGCGCCTGATCATTCTGAGTGCGATAGCTGTGCTTACGAGCTCTGTAGCTGCCCTAGAGCTCGAGTTAAGTACAAAATACCGACAGCGCGTATCAAGATGACTCGAAACGGCCGTTCCCGCCGGGACGCTTTTTGGCCTTCAAAGTTACCCGATCGAGCTGAGATCAAGATGGCGAGCGGGAATAAGATCGAATATCATTAGAAAATATACTAGAGCTCTAACGAATGGTTGAATTTTGAGAACAAAATTTTCAACCGACCAAAAGTCACCAAAAGGTCCGTCGAGACTGGGCGCCGGCGGTAAACCGTCAACCTTTCTTACCGCCGGGGGACTCGTAGAGCTTTTTGACAATATGTAATGTAGAGAAAAATTTCAGTCAACGACTAGTTTTCTAGCCCAAGCATTTTAGACCTCTCAAGATGACTCTAACAAAACAAACGAATAATTTTTCAATCGAGCTCGAGTATGGAGCCGAGTTCAGACCTCTGAATGCGACAGGCGGACGTGTCTGATATCTGCGGATCGATTTCTGTGATTACCAGCTCTGCAGCCCCCCATACAGCCTGAGTTAAGTGCAGAAAACCGAGAGTACCTCTCAGGATGACTCGAATAATACAACAGATTCGCGAATCTCGCACGAGCAGCAGACCGAGTTCCGAGCTCTCGGTTCGACGAACGGACGCGCCTGATGTCTCGAAATCGATTCCTGTGACCAGCAGCACTGTAGCCCTCCCCCAGCACGATTTAAGTACAGAAAACCGAGAGCACTTCTCAAGATGACTCGGACAATACCAATAGCTTCGCAAACCTAGCTCGGGAAGCAGGCCGAGTTCAGAACTCTCGGTTCAATAGACGAACGCGGCTCATAATTATCAATCGATTTCTGTGATTATCAGCTCTGTCGCTGCCCTACTCAGATCGAGTCAAGTACGAAAAACCGAGAGCGTCTGCTACAATGACTCGAATAATACGAATAGGTTTGCGACCCTAGCTCGGCTAGCAGACCGAGTTCAGACCTCTGGATCCAACAGACGAACGCGTCTGATCATTCTGAGTGCATTAGCTGTGCTGACAAGCTCTGTAGTTGTCCTCAAGCTCGAGTTATCTTGAGAAAACCGACAGCGCGTATCAAGATGACTCGAAACAGCCGTTCCCGCCGGCCTGCTTTTTGGCAGTGAAAGGTACCCGATCGAGCTGAGATCAAGATGGCGGGCGGGAATAGAATCGAACATCATGGGGAAAAATACTAGAGCTTTAACGAATTGTCAAATTTTGAGAACAAAATTTTCAACCGACCAAAAGTCACCTAAAGGTCCGTCGAGATTTTTCTTGCCAACTAGCTCTCCAGCTCCCCGGAATTACTCTTAAGCTTCCAGCAATAACTTGCTAAGGGAAGCTCTACGAGTTATTTTTCTTGCCAACTAGCTCTCCAGCGCCCCGGAATTACTCTTAAGCTTCCAGCAATAACTTGCTAAGGGAAGCTCTACTGGCGCCGGCGGTGAACCGTCAACCTGGTCACCGCCGGGAACCTCGTAGAGCTCCTTTCACGCGTAAGAGTGCTCAGAGTCGAAAGAGAGAGCTTCTGGAAGCATTTCTCGCAAAAAGGGAAACATTGATTTTTTTCGTGTCGACATGAAGTTGGTTCCGCCAAGTGTTTTGATAGTAAAAGTGCGCCTACAGAGCTCATACTAAGGCAGAGAGGCCCTCATAGTCGTTTACAGGTGCGAAAAATCTGCTTTCTAAAAATGAATTGTCAAATATCTTTGAAAAAATTGCAAAACCACCCAAAAGTTGTCACATTATCTCTTTTCGTCGGGTCGGCAAACTAGCTCCACCCCGCGCCAGAATTCCTCTAGCTCATCGATGCCGAAGAGCTCTACGAGGTACGAGTTACTAGCTCCACCCCGCGCCGAAATTCCTCTAGCTCATCGATGCCGAAGAGCTCTACGAGATACTGGGCGCCGGCGGTAAACCGTCAACCTTGGTTACCGCCGGGGGACTCGTAGAGCTTCCAAGCTCGACTTGAGTTGAGAAAACCGACAGCACCTACCACTGACTCATAGTGAATATTTTTCGACCTCTGAATGCGACAAGCGGACGCGTCTGGTGTCTGCGAATCGACTCCTCTCATTACCAGCCCCGCAGCCCCCCTACAGCCCGAGGTCAGTGCAGGAAACCGACAGCATCTCTCAGGATGAGCCCGAGGTCAGTGCAGAAAATCGACAGCATCTCTCAGAATGACTCGAACAATACAATAGTTTCGCGAACCTAGTTCGGGCAGCAGACCGAGTTCCGAGCTCTAGATTCGGCAGACGAACGCGCATGATCTCTTCACATCGATTCATATGAGAACCAGCACTCTAGCCCCCTGTGAGCGCAAGTTGAGTGAAGGAAACCGAGCGCACTTCTCAAGATAACTCGACCAATACGAATAATTTCGCGATTCTACATCGAGCAGAAGACCGAGTTCAGAGCTCTGGACGCGACAGACAAACGCAACTGACGATTCTGAATCAGTTTCTGTACATATCAGCTCTGTAGCTGTCTTACAGCTCGAGTTCAGTACAGAAAACCGAGAGTTTCTCTCAAGATGACTCGAATAATTCGAATAAGTTTGCGGACCTAGCTCGGCTCACAGACCGAGTTCAGACCTCTAGATTCGACAGGAGAACGCGCCTAATCATTCAAAATGCGATACATGTGCTTACCAGCTCTGCAGCTGCCCTACAGCTCGAGTTGAGTAGAAAATACCGACAGTTTCTGTCAAGATGGCTCGAATAATTCGAATAGGTTTGCGGACCTAGCTCGGCTCACGGACCGATTTCAGACCTCTAGATTCAACAGGCGAACGCGCCTAATCATTCTGAATGCGATAGGCGTGTTTACCAGCTCTGTAGCTGTCCTGTAACTCGAGTTAAGTACAGAGAACCGAGAGCGTCTATCAAGATGACCCACAAAATACCAATAGCTTTGCAGACCTAGCTCGGCTCACAGACCGAGTTCAGACCTCTAGATTCAACAGGCGAACGCGTCTATTGATTCTGAATGCGATAGGTGTGCTTATCAGCTCTGTTGCTGTCCTGAAGCTCGAGTTATCTTCAGAAAACCGACAGCGCGTATCAAGATGACTCAAAAAGGCCGTTCCCGCCACAGTGGTTTTTGGCGTAAAAGGTACCCGATCGAACTGAGATCAAGATGGCGAGCGCGAATAAGATCGAATATCACAGGAAAAAATACAAGAGCTCTAACGAATTGTCAAATTTCGAGAACATAATTTTCAACCGCGCAAAAGTTGTGAAAAGTTCCGTCGAGATTTTTCGTGCCAACTAGCTCTCCAGCGCACCGGAATTACTCTTAAGCTTCCAGCAACTAGCTTAGGGAAGCTCTACGAGTCACTTGTAAGCGTCCACTTGTAAGCGTCCAAAACCCGAATCTTGGTAGCGTCCAAAACCGGGAGGGCAAAGAGGACACGCACTGACTGGCGCCGGCGGTGAACCGTCAACCTGGTCACCGCCAGAAACCTCGTAGAGCTCCTTGCATCCGTAAGAGAGCTCAGGATCAAAGCGAGAGCTTCTTGGAGGTTTTCTACAAAAACTCTAAGTTAAGATTTTTCGGAGTTAACATGAAGTTCCTCCAAGTGAACTGGTACTAAAAATGGTTCTAGAAGGCTGAGCTGCTCAGGGAATAAAGTTAATATGTTAATGCTCGGAGTAAAAATCTGCTTTCTTAAAATGAAAATCGCAAAACCATCGAAAAGTTGCCACATTGTCCGCCTCAGCCGGGTGGGCCAACTAGCTCCACCCCGTGCCGGAATTCATCTAGCTCATCGATGACGAAGAGCTCTACGAGGTACTTGTAAGCGTCCAAAACCCGGATAGCGAAGCCAAGCGCGGAACGCCGCACGGGGACCTCTGCCAGGCCGCCTGAAACAATGCGCGGGACGCTGGAAACCTCGCAGGAGACGCTTGCAGGGGCGCCGTTTACTGGGCGCCGGCGGTAAACCGTCAACCTTGGTTACCGCCGGGGAACTCGTAGAGCTTCCAAGCTCGACTTAAGTTGAGAAAACCGACAGCACCTACCAACATTCTGACTGATAGTTAATATTTTTTTACCTCTGAATGCGACAAGCGGACGCGTCTGATGTCTGCGAATCGACTCCTCTCATTACCAGCCCCGCAGCCCCCCTACAGCCCGAGGTAAGTGCAGAAAACCGACAGCATCTCTCAGGATGACTCGAAGAATACAATAGTTTCGCGAACCTAGTTCGGGCAGCAGACCGAGTTCCGAGCTCTGGATTCGACAGGCGGACGCGCATGATCTCTTTGAATCGATTCGTATAACAAACAGGAATGTAGCCCCCTCTCAGCGCAAGTTAAAGGAAGAAAACCGAGAGCACTTCTCAAGATGACTCGATCAATACGAATAATTTCGCGATTCTAGATCGGCAGAAGACCGAGTTCAGAGCTCTGGATTCGACAGACAAACGCAACTGACGATTCTGAATCAGTTTCTGTAAATATCAGCTCTATAGTTGTCTCACAGCTCGAGTTAAGTACAGAAAACCGAGAGTTTCTGTGAAGATGACTCGAATAATACGAATAGGTTTGCAGACCTAGCTCGGCTCACAGACCGAGTTCAGACCTCTGGATTCAACAGGCGAACGCGCCTAATCATTCTGGATGCGTAGGTGTGCTCACCAGCTCTGTAGCTGCCCTACAGCTCGAGTTAAGTAGAAAATACCGACAGTTTCTGTCAAGATGACTCGAATGATACGAATAGGTTTGCGGACCGAGCTCGGCTCACAGAACGAGTTCAGACCTCTGGATTCAACAGGCGAACGCGCCTAATCATTCTGAATGCGATAGATGTGCTTACCAGCTCTGTAGCTACCCTATAGCTCGAGTTCAGTGCAAAATACCGACAGTTGCTGTCAAGATGACTCGAATAATACGAATAGGTTTGCGGACCTAGCTCGGCTCACAGACCGAGTTCAGACCTCTGGATTCAACAGGCGAACGCGTCGATTCATTCTGAGCGCAATAGCTGTGCTTACCAGCTCTGTAGCTGCCCTACAGCTCGAGTTAAGTAGAAAATACCGACAGCGCGTATCAAGATGACCCGAAACGGCCGTTCCCGCCTGCCTGCTTTTTCGCCTTCAAAGTTACCCGATCGAGCTGAGATCAAGATGGCGAGCGGGAATAAGATCGAATATGACGGGAAAAATACTAAAGCTCTAACGAATGGTCAAATTTCGAGACCAAAATTTTCAACCGATCGAGATTTTTCGTGCCAACTAGCTCTCCAGCGCGCCGGAACTGGGAACCGGCGGTAAACCGTCAACCAGGTTACCGCCGGGACCCTCGTAGAGCTCTTTTCTCGCACCGCGCTCCTGAGACACAGGGAGTAATGTTCTGGAGTGAGAAACGAAAAATTCGAAAATCACGTTTTTCTGTTTTTACCCAACGTTGGTTCCCCCAAGTGTTTTGATAGAAATACTCCACCTACGGACTTGAAAATTTTACTGGCAGACGCGTCTTAACCCACTCCAGGTGCGAAAAATCTGCTTTCTCAAAATGAATTGTCAGATATATTTCAAATATTCGTAAAACCACCCGAAAGTTATCACTTTGTCCTTTCTCGCCGGGTCTGCCAACTAGCTCCACCCCGCGCCCGAATTCCTCTAGCTCATCGATAACGAAGAGCTCTACGAGGTATTTTTCTTGCCAACTAGCTCTCCTCCCCGGAATTACTCTTAAGATTCCAGCAATAACTGGGCGCCGGCGGTAAACCGTCAACCTTTGTTACCGCCGGGGGACTCGTAGAGCTTCCTAACAGTATATAGTGTGGGAAAATCCACAGAACGACTAGTTTTCAGCCCAAGCGATTTCAGACCTCTCAAGAAGACTCTAACAAAAAAACAGACAGTTTTGCAACCCAGTTCGAGTATCAGACCGAGTTCAAACCTCTCAATGCGACAGACGCACGCATCTGATGTCTGCGAATCGACTCATGTGATTACCAGCCCTGCAGCCCCCCTACAGCCCGAGTAAAGTGCAGAAAACCAACAGCATCTCTCAGGATGCCTCGTATAATACAATAGTTTCGCGGACCTGTTTCGAGCAGAGCACTGTAGCCCTCCCCCAGCACGAGTTCAGTGCAGAAAATTGAGAGGACTTTTAACGATGATTCGGACAATACGAATAGTTTCGCGAATCTAGCTCAGGCAGGAGGCCGAGTTCAGAGCTCTCGATACGACCGACAAACGCGCCCGATAATTCCCAATCGATTTCTGTGACTATAGACTCTGTAGCTGCCCTACAGCTCGAGTTAAGTACAGAAAACCGAGAGCGTTTGTCAAGATGACTCGAAAAATACGAATAGATTTGCGGACCTAGCTCGGCTAGCAGATCGAGTTCAGACCTCTGGAGTCAAGAGACATACGCGCCTGATCATTCTGAATGCGATAAACGTGCTTACCAGCTCTCTATCTGCCCTGCAGCTCGAATTAAGTACAAAATACCACCACGCGTATCAAGTTGACTCGAATAATACGAATAGGTTTCCGGACCTAGCTCGGCTAGCAGACCGAGTTCAGACCTATGGATTCAACAGGCGAACGCGCCTGATGATTCTGAGTGCGATAGGTGTGCTTATCAACACTCTAGCTGCCCTACAGCTCGAGTTAAGTAGAAAATATCGACAACGCGCATCAAGTTGACTCGAATAATACGAATAGATTAGCGAACCTAGCTCGGCTAACAGACCGACTTCACACCTCTGGAGTCAACAGGCGAACGCGTCTGATGATTCTGAGTGCGATAGGTGTGCTTACCAGCACTGTAGCTGCCCTACAGCTCGACTTAAATACAAAATACCGACAACACGTATCAAGATGACTCGAAACGGCCGATCCCGCCAGTGTGCTTTTTGGCAGTAAAAGGTACCCGATCGAGCTGAGATCAAGATGGCGAGCGGGAATAAGATCGAATATCACGGGAGAAAATACTAGAGCACAAACGAATTGTTGAATTTTCAGAACAAAATTTTCAACCGACCACTGGGCGCCGGCGGTAAACCGTCAACCTTTCTTACCGCCGGGGGACTCGTAGAGCTTCCTAATAATATATAATGTGGGAAAGAATTTCAGAGAACGACTAGTTTTTCAGCCCAAGCGATTTTAGACCTCTCAAGATGACTCTAACAAAACAAACGAACAGTTTGGCAATCGAGCTCGAGTATGAAATCGAGTTCACACCTCTGAATGCGAGAGGCGGACGCGCCTGATGTCTGCGGATCGATTCCTGTGATTATCAGATCTGCAGCCTCCCATACAGCCTGAGTTAAGTGCAGAAAACCGAGAGTACCTCTCAGGTGACTCGAATAATACAACAGTTTCGCGGATCTCGTTCGAGCAGCAGACCAAGTTCCGAGCTCTCGGTTCGACGAACGGACGCGCCTGATGTCTCGAAATCGATTCCTGTGACCAGCAGCACTGTAGCCCTTCAGCACGATTTAAGTACATAAAACCGAGAGCACTTCACAAGATGACTCGATACCAATAGGTTCGCGAACCTAGCTCGGGCAGCAGGCCGAGTTCAGAGCTCTCGATTGAACAGACAAACGCGTGAGGTAATTCTCAATTGATTTCTCTCATTATCAGCTCTGTGGCTGCCCTACAGATCGAGTTAAGTACGAAAAACCGAGAGCGTCTGCTACAATGACTCGAATAATACGAATAGGTTTGCGACCCTAGCTCGGCTAGCAGATCGAGTTCGGACCTCTGGATTCAACAGGCGAACGCGCCTGATAATTCTGAATGCATTAGCTGTGCGGACAAGCTCTGTAGTTGTCCTGAAGCTCGCGTTATCTTGAGAAAATCGACAGCGCGTATCAACATGACTCGAAACGGCCGTTCCCGCCTGCCTGCTTTTTGGCCTTCAAAGTTACCCGATCGAGCTGAGATCAAGATGACGAGCGCGAATGAGATCGGATATCATGGGAAAAAATACTAGAGCTTAAACGAATTGTTGACTTTCGAGAACAAAAGTTTCAACCGACTAAAAGTCACCAAAAGGTCCGTCGAGATGTTTCTTGCCAACTAGCTCTCCAGCTCCCCGGAATTACTCTTAAGCTTCCAGCAAAAACTTGCTAAGGGAAGCTCTACGAGTTACTGGGCGCCGGCGGTAAACCGTCAATCTTGGTTACCGCCGGGGAACTCGTAGAGCTTCCAAGCTCGACTTAAGTTGAGAAAACCGAGAGCACCTACCAACATTCTGACTCATAGTGAATATTTTTATGACCTCTGAATGCGACAAGCGGACGCGTCTGATCAGACCGAGTTCAGACCTCTCAATGCGACAGGCGGACGCGTCTGATGTCTGCGAATCGACTCATGTGATTACCAGCCCTGCAGCCCCCCTACAGCCCGAGTTAAGTGCAGAAAACCGACAGCATCTCTCAGGATGACTCGAAAAATATAATAGTTTCGCAGACCTGTTTCGAGCAGCAGACCAAGTTCTGAGCTCTCGAATCGACCAACGAACCCGCCTGATGTGTGCAAGTCGATTTCTATGACCCGCAGCACTGTATCCCTCCCCCAGCGCGAGTTCAGTGCAGAAACTTGAGAGCACTTTTCACGATGATTCGGACAATACGAATAGGTTCGCGAACCTAGCTCGGGCAGCAGGCCGAGTTCAGAGCTCTCGATACAACACACGAACGCGCCCGATAATTCTCAATCGATTTCTGTGACTGTAGGCTCTGTAGCTGCCTACAGCTCGAGTTAAGTACAGAAAATACCGAGAGCGTTTGTCAAGATGACTCGAATAATACGAATATATTTGCGGACCTAGCTCGGCTAGCAGACCGAGTTCAGACCTCTGGAGTCAAGAGGCGAACGCGCCTGATGATTCTGAGTGCGATAGATGTGCTTAACAGCACTGTAGCTGCCCTGCAGCTCGAATTAAGTACAAAATCCCCAGCACGCGTATCAAGTTGACTCGAATAATACGAATAGGTTTGCGGACCTAGCTCGGCTAGCAGACCGATTTCAGACCTATGGATTCAACAGGCGAACGCGCCTGATAATTCTGAGTGCGATAGATGTGCTTAACAGCACTGTAGCTGCCCTACAGCTCGAGTTGAGTAGAAAATACAGACAACGTGTATCAAGTTCACTCGAATAATACGAATAAGTTTGCGGACCTAGCTCGGCTAGCAGATCGAGTTCAGACCTATGGATTCAACAGACGAACGCGTCTGATGATTCTGAGTGCGATAGATGTGCTTACCAGCTCTGTAGCTCTTCTATAGCTCGAGTTAAGTACAAAATACCGACAACGCGTATCAAGATGACTCGAAACGGCCGATCTTGCCAGTCTGCTTTTTGGCAGTAAAAGGTACCCGATCGAGCTGAGATCAAGATGGCCAGCGGGAATAAGATCGAATATCACGGGAAAGAATACTGGCGCCGGCGGTGAACCGTCAACCTGGTCACCGCCGGGAACCTCGTAGAGCTTCTTGCTCCCGTGAGAGAGCTGAGAAGCAAAGAGATAGCTTCTGGGAGCTTTCTAGAAAAACTTCAAGTTGAGATTTTTCGGAATTAACATGAAGTCGGTTCCTCCAAGTGAACTGGTACTCAAAATGGCTCTAGAGGGCTGAGCTGCTCAGGGAACAAAGTTTATATGTCAATGCTCGGAGTAAAAATCTGCTTTCTCAAAATGAATTGTCAAATATCTTTAAAATATTTGCAAAACCAACCAAAGTTACCACTTTGTCCTTTCTGGCCGGGTCGGCCAACTAGCTCCACCCCGCGCCGGAATTCCTCTAGCTCATCGACTGGCGCCGGCGGTGAACCGTCAACCTGGTCACTGCCGGGAACCTCGTAGAGCTCCTCTCACTAGTAAGAGTGCAGAGAATCGACGGAGAATCAAAAAATGGAGATGTTTCGAAAATCTTGAAATTCGAGTTTTTCGATGTTCCTATTCGCTCAGTTCCCGGAAGTCAACTCATGCAAAAATGCATCGAGAGAGCTAAGCTGCTGTCAGAGAGGAGTTCATATGCCAATGCTCGGCGTAAAAATCTGCTTTTTCAAATTAAATGGTAAAATATCTTTCAAATTTTCGCAAAACCACCCAAAAGTTACCACATTGTCCGCCTCGGCCGGCTGGGCCAACTTGTAAGCGTCCACTTGGTAGCGTCCAAAACCCGGATAGCAAAGAGGCACTTACATAAACGAGCATACGCACATAAGCACGCACACACGAACACACACATACAAACACATATACATACACAAGAACGCACACATACGCCAGCATGCTCCACACACACACGCACCCATACACACACACACACACGCACACGCAACACATCAACACGCAAACGTCGACACACAGGCGCAAACGCGCACGCACAAACACACAGCACATCTCACACACACGCAGAGGGACGCGCACACGCACACCAATCACACATGCACATACACACACGGGGGCACACACAAACACTCACACGCACACACGCACACACACACACACACGCACGTACAACCCACGCACACAGACGCACACGCAAGCATCCAGGGAAACCCACGCACTGACGACCACACGATGACGCACGCACCGCAGCCACCTCAGCGCCCCCCCCCCGCGCTCCCCTGCCGCCCCCACGCGCCCCCGCCCTCCCCGCCGGCGCTCCGGAGGGGGGAGGCACCGCCCCATTTTGGGGCCGGCCCTCCCTCCGCTCCAACCACTCCGCCCTCGCGGAGCGCCGGGGGGGGGAGGGGGGAGGGGGGAGGGGGGGCGCGCGGACGGCGGCACCACACCGCGCGCGCACGCGCACACGCACATGCGCAGACGAACACAGACGCAGGATAGCAAACAGGCAGTCACACAAGCAAGCACACGCACATAGGCACGCACACACGGAGACACACAGACTAATACACAAGAGTACACACGTACGCCAGCATGTTCCACACACATGCGCACATACACACACACATACACACACACGCACACACACATCCACACGCGAACGTCCACACACACGCGCAAACGCGAACACACAAACACACATACATACACAAGAACACACATACGCCAGCATGCTCCACACACACACGCACAAATACACACACACGCACACAGACACACATCCACACGCAAAGGTCTACACACACGCGCAAACGCGCACACACAAACACACAACATATCACACACACACACACGGACACGCACACGCACGCGGATCACAAGAGTACATACACACACGGGGGGCACGGAGCGCCCCCGCCCTCCCCGCCGGCGCTCCAGAGGGGGGAGGCACCGCCCCATTCTGTGGCCCGCCCTTCCTCCACTCCAACCACTCCGCCCTCGCGGAGCGCCCGAGGGGGACGAGGGGGGAGGAGGGGGCGCGCGGACGGCGGCACATGCGCAGACGAACACAGACGCAGGATAGCAAAGAACCAATCACACACGCAAGCACACGCGCATAAGCACGCACACGCGTACACACACGGACAAACTCAAATCCATACATACACAAGAGCACGCACGTACGCCAGCATGCTCCACACACACGCACACATACACACATACACACACGAGCGCACACACGTCCACACGCGAACGCACACACACTCACACACACACACGCGCATGTGCACCCTGACACACGCAGGGGCACACACACACACACATACGAGACACACGCGCCCCCCCCCCACCCACCCACCCACCCACCCCCACACACACACACATACACACACACGCACAAGCGCACACACAGACGCAATGGCGAACACCCACGGATAACCACGCACAGACGACAACGTGGTGACAGACTCATTCCCCGACTGGTCAGCGCACTCTTCCACCGCGCCCCCAAGCCCCCCCCACGCGCCCCCGCCCTCCCCGCCGGCGCTCCGGAGGGGGGAGGCACCGCCCCATTTTGGGGCCGGCCCTCCCTCCACTCCAGCCACTCCGCCCTCGCGGAGCGCCGGGGAGAGGGGTGGAGGGGGAGAGGGGGGGGCAGGAAGGGGCGGGGGTGCCAGCGCCATGCGCCCACACACACACACACACACACGCACGCACACGGGCACACACGCACTTTTCCTCAGGGAGCGCGCAGTGTCGCACACGTACGCAAGCATGCTCCACACACACGCACACACACACACACATCCACACGCAAAGGTCGACACCCACGCGCAAACGCGCAAACACAAACACACAACACATATCACACACACACACCGCGGACACACACACACACACAAACACGCAAACACACCAGACACACACAAACACACTGACACACACACAGATACACACACACGCTCGAGCACACTCACATCCACACGCGCCCACTCTTACACACACACACACACGAACAGACACGCGCACAAAAAGAGATACAAACAGAGATGCATACAGACACACAGACAAACACACACACACACATACCCACGGACACACAGACAGACACACAGACAGACACACAAACAGAGCCACAAACACACAGACACAAAGACACCCACACACACACACTTACACACACACGCCAGCAGACACACAGGCAAACACAAACACACGCCAGCGCACACACACTCACGCACTGACAAAACATCCTCATGCACACAGGCACACAAGAACACACATGCAAGACGGACGCGCCTACAGGGCGCCCGTGCCAACCTCCAGTGGCAGCCCAAGCGCCCGGTGCGCTTGAACGGCAGAGCTCTGTCAACGGCACACCCAGGGCCGGCGAGCGCCGCTGCACACGAGGCGCAGCTCTCAGAGAGCCGCGTCCGACACCGCCACGATCGTTGGCTCGTCATCTCCGCCCCCGCGCAGGCGGCGCAACGTCTGTCGCAGCCTCTCCTCAGCCCACCTGCCAATTCCGACGGGCACGCCCTCCCGACGCGCCACGAAAGCTCCAACGACTTCGCCGATCAAGTCCTGCCGCTGGTTGTCCTCGGCGATGGCCAGTCGCTGCCGCCTCTCATCAGGACCCTCCTGCCGCGCGCGATCCTCCGCAGCAGCGGCAGCGATATCCCGCGTGCTCGCGCGGCTGCCACGCTCCCCGCGCTCTTCGCCCGACGACAGGGCCGAAGCCGCACTGGGCGCGCCAGCCCCTCCAGCACCGTCGCCGCCCCCTGTCGGCGCCCTCGCGGCGACGCCATCGCTGGCGGGCACCTTGGCGGATCGCCCCTCCGCGGGCCCCCCCGCGGGCGCGCCACTCGCGCCAGCCTCGGCCGCGGGCGCCGCGCGCGGGGCCTTGCCTGCATGCCCTCCCCCCGGAGCCGCCTCTGCACGCGCCGCCCCCCCCCGCCCGCTTCCGCTGGCAGACCCAGCACCTGCTCGCGTGACGACCGCGGCCCGCCCCGCGCCCTCGCCAGTCGCGCCAGCCTCAGCCGCGGGCGCCGCACGCGGGGCCTTGCCTGCGTTCTTCTCCTTGAACACCTTCAACTTTCCCTCCGGGATGGGCCCGTCCACACGCCCATGCCAACCATCCTTGTGCTGCTGCTTGAAATGCTGCCCGCACAGATCCCCGCATCCCTGCTTTGGCGCGCTCCGGCATTGCCCGCCAGCTCCGTCCGCCCAGGTACGAGCCATGCACTTCGCGGTGTCAATGTTTTCTGGCGTAAAGCGACGCCATTCGTCCCCCGCGAGCGACGCCCCCGCGCCTGGCTGGACTCCAGCAGGAGCCGGGTCCGCGGACGGAACGCCAGCGGCCCTGCCAGCGTCGTCGTCCTCGTCGCCCGTGCTGCCCAGAGCCGGCGGGGACAGCCCGCGCTTCTTGCCCCTGCGCAATGGCTGCTGCGGCTGCCCCGAAGCGCCGGGGTCCCCGTCGCCAGCGCCAGGATCCCCGCCACCCGCCCGACGCCGCTTGCCCGGTGGCTCGCCCCCCGACGCCTGCTGCCCGGCGGGCGCACTCGGCGGCGCAGACGGCGCGGCAGGGGCGCTGGAAGCAGCGCCGCCGCCGCCATCGCCGCCCCCCGCAGACCCCGCCGCGCGCCCGCCTGCATGCCCGAGAGGCGCAGTCGGCGGAGCCGGCGGCGCCCCAGAGGGTCCCGCACCACCGCTGCCGCTGGCGCCCCCCGGAGACCCCGCCGCCGCGCGCCCGCCGCCTCCGCCCCGCGGACCCGCCCTGCGCACATACGCAAACACATAGGCGCCAACGTGCACCTGGTGGTCTCTGGCAATCTGCGCCCAAGTCCTGGGCTGAACAGCTTCGTCGTCGAATTTGGCGTATTCGTTCACACCCACGGCTGCACACGCATAATAATGGCCGCTCTTCGCGCTTTCGCCCTGATGCACAACGACCCCAGAGAAATCGTACTCGCACTCGGCATCCACAGGCCGCAGAATCTGAGGAAAGCGCACAGGGCGTCTGTCGTACCACTCGCTCCGATCAGCGCGCGTGACCACCCGCTCCACGGTCACGAAGAGCACCGGCGGCGATCGCTCCCAGCGATTGCCCGTATACACCCTGATGCCTTGACAGACCCCGGCCGCCTCCCTCTGCGCACGACTGAGGTGTGCGTGCGCCGGACATCCTTGACCTGGCCCGCCAATATGCCTCAATTCCAATCGGATCAAATCCTCCAGATCGCAGGCCCCCCGGTGGTCGGGGCCGAGCAATTCGGAAGGGACCAGCTTCAAGCGCGAATCAATCACCCCCGTGTCCGAACTTGCCCGGCACACGTCGCATCGCCTCCGCTGCCGCAACGCAATGCCGCAAACGTGCTGCTGGAGCGCAGTGCGCGCACCGTGATGCGGTGTCGGTACCTGATATCCAGCCTCGGTGACAGCACGAAGGGCGGCCAGGAAGAACTCTGACGCGTCGCATTGCTTCGGTCTCCCTTGCTGATCGAATTCTGTGAATTCTCGCTGACCGAAAAGCCCCGCGCGCGCGGCAGTAGCGAGCGGCGCGACGGCGTCGACCCCCACGCCCTGGACAGAGAGAGCCGCGGCCTGAGCTCCGAGCGCACACACCGGGCAAGTTTCTGTGTTCAAAGGGCAATTCTGGCCGTGCTCGTGGAGAAGCCGACGGAAGGGAGCCAGGCGCAGCAGCACCTGCGCGACTGCGCTCACGAAGCAAGTATTGCCGAGGTTTGCGATGCCCACGCCAGAGCCGTGGCCGCAGTGCCACTGCAGCTCCCTGGTGACATCCTCCTGGGACACGCCGTAGGCTGCCATGCACAGATCCCGGTCCAGCGGGAGCAGCTCTGGCGGCTCTGCACCATCGCCAACAGTCGCCGCCGTGCGAAACATGTCCCCCCAAAGATCCCTCGGCACTACGGCGCCCCTACCAGCACCGCGGCCGCCACCCGCGCGCCCGCGCCCCCGCGAAACAGCGCTCCCCGTCGACGATGCCGCCGCCGCATCTCCGGTCCCCGTCGCGTCGCCGCCGCGGCCGCGGCCCCTGCCCCGCCCCGCAGGCCCAGCGTCCGGCGCAATGTATGCCGGCGGCACCGTCAGAGCCTGGCCCGGGCGCAGCGCGTGCGAGGGCAGAGGCGTATGCACAGACGCCGCAGGGGCCGCCTCCCCGTCCGAAGGAGCTGATCCGTCGTCGTCGTCGTCGTCGCCCGCCCCCTCACCGACGCCCGCCGAGCTCCCCGCGTCACGAGACGGGCCCAGCGGCGACGGCGGCGGCACCGGCGGCGGCGCGGGCGCCGAGCTCGACTCCTGGGCGCCCCGTGCGGCGGGCCCATCCCCCACGTCCCAGCCGTAATCCTGCGCCCATTGCTTCGCGATTTCGAAACTCTCCCCCATCTTTTTCTCAAAGCGTTGGACCCCTTCGCGGACGTACTGCGGCGGGCCCCGCTGCAGGATGTCCCAGGGCGGCAGGTTGTAGACGAGCACGCGGTGGGCCACGCGAACGCGACTGAGCATGACGTACAGGTGCAGCCACCAGTCATCGGCGCCCATGTTCATGGGCTTCTGGAGCACCATGGTGGCCGCATCCATACCCAGGCCCTGCGCAGTCTGCACGGTGCGAACTTTCTCTGGCAGCAACGGGATCTGGTACCTCGTAACCTTCACCTTCCGAAGCTTTCGCTCGCCATCGTCGTCGTAGTGATGATTCCACTCCCAGGACGCCCTGTGCGGCGCGATCTGCACGACCCCTTGCCCGAACCCAAAGTCCTTCTTGAGGCCATCAAACTCGACGAGGACACCGCGCGGCAAACGCTTGCATCGATAATAACCGAGCCGGTGGGCGTCGTGAAGCTTCTTTTCGCGCCAATCCGCGTCCGGCGTCTCGAACTCCTGCGGGTGGAACCTCACGTCCTTGACTACCCCCACGGCGTCCTGCACGATCTGGTGCTTCGCCGACAACTTCACGTTCAGCCGCACACGCATGCCGATGTACAGCGGGCACATGCCGATGAGGTGACCAGTGTTGTTCACGTTCGGCACCTGCAGCATGGCCTTGTAATGCTCCTCAACGAAGTCCCTGTTTGGAGGCAGGTCCACGGCCTGCACGTACAGCAGCATCTGCCCTTTATCCCTGGCCTCTCGCACGGCCCGATACTGCATCTGCCTGTGCACGGCCTCCCAGGCGATGCCCATCTCGAACCCGTCCTTGACATGGGGGTCCTGCAGCCGCTTGTCGTTCTTACCGGGTCGGACCACCCACCCTTGCACCACCATTTTCTGCTCGGCCGTAAACTTCTTGCCCTGCCTCATGGTCTTCAAGAACCCGGGCATGAAGGGGCAGGGCGCGTGCGGAGTAACGAGACGGTCCTTGAAGCGGTGCGTCTCGTACAGAAACATGGCGTGGGTGACACCGTCCAGGAACATGGACTGCCCATTGCGGACGTGAATCGGCGCCTCGGGCGACTCACGCTGCAGCAAGGAAGACCTTCTGCCCTTGCCGCTCACCGGCCCCAGCTGATAAAAATCCCCCAGGAACATGACAATCGGAACCTTCCCGAACATGTGCCCCCGCGCCATGTACAGGTTCACATCGCAATTATACTTAGCCTTACGGGCTTTGCACATGCGAAACGATGCAGCGCCGAGAAGCTGGGGCGGCACCATGGACACCTCCTCCACGATGACGGCCTTGAGGTCGTTCATGCGGTCCACGATGTCATCGACTTTCTGCCCCGAAAGCCTAGCGATGGTCATGGCCTGCTGGCCGCTCAGCCCGAAGCCGCTGTGGATCGTCTCCCCCCCGATGACGCGCGCAGCGCTGTTCGACGAGGCCACGGCGATCTCCGATCCCGCGCCGAACACCTCGTTGAGCAGACGTCGCAGCAGTTTCACCACCTCCGTCTTCCCCGTCCCGCCCTCCCCGTGCAGCAGGAGAGCCATCTGCTCCACCGGCTTGGGGCTTTTTCCGCTGTCCACATCTTGCTGGTATGCCACGATGGCCTCCACCTGGCCCACGACCAGGGCGACCACCGCCTTCTGCTCCTTATTGAACGTCACGGGGTTGTCCGCCCTGGTCGCCCACTCGTTAAACAGCCCCTCCGCGATGTCGCGCGCCCGCCGCGGAGGCTCCGCGTCGCCGGCAACCGCGGGCGGCGGCGGCCGACCAGGCACGAGCACGGCAGGCGCCGAACCCGCGAGGCCGCTCCGCCCGTCGCCATCCCCAGGCAAGCCCTCAGCTCCCTTTTTCCTGTATCGGAACGCCTCCTTCTGCTGTGCTTTGCCCTCCTCGAACTGAGAGTCGCCCAAGTCGAGACCGCAGAAGCCCGTCTGCGTTCCAGTACTCGCGGCAGCAGGCTGAGGCTTATGGTCTTTCGCATAGCCCTCAAGGAAGATATTCTTATAGACCAAGCTTTGCGACGACCCACGAATCTGCTCCAACTGGGCCACCGCGGGCACCTGGCTATCCGGCACGGCGAACGCGGGCATCTGTCGGTGCGCCGCCCACGCTTCGTCCGCCTCGCCCTCGTCCACCTCCTGAGCCAAACCGTCAGGCGCTCCGCCGCCGGCGCCCGCCCCCTCCTCCTCGTCCGCCTCCCCGGCAGGCCGATTCCCCACTGCCTGCAGCTCAGCAGACTCCTCGAAATCCTTGGCCTCCGGACGGATCTTGATTCGCGGCCGCCCTTTCGCCTCCGCCTCCACGTCGAGGTTCGTCGCGACCTGGACGGTCCAGCGTGCCATGAACTCGGCGGCGCTGGGTTGCTGTGCAAAATGGCCCGGGCCCTCCTCTGAGCCGCGTTTCAGATCAATGTCCTCGATCGTGAACCACTTTCCAGCTCGCCGCTCGCACTCCTCGTACTGCCTGGACAACGCCACCTGCTTCGCCCACCACTCCTCCCAGGCAGGCCGATGCTTCCCGACCGCGTTGACACCGGCCCTGTAGGGCGCCCAGGCCGCAGCCCCCTTCTCAGCCGGCTGCAACGGACGGAAAATCACAGACTTGAACAGCGCGTTCACCTCTGGGTCTTTCTCCTTCGAAGGCATCGTGAAGCCGAAGAACTTGGGCACCCTGAACGGCGCGCCGACGCGGAGCTTCTGCACTCGGGAGGCGGCGGCCGGGTGCGTGTCCGCGAACGCGTACGTCTCGAAGTCCTGCGGGTCGAAGTGGAGCGGGTTGGCCTGCGCGGTGTACACGTACATGGCGTAATGGTACATGCCCATGGACTTCAGGGGCTCCCTGTCGCCGCGATGCAGCCAGTCCATCTTCATGTCGTGGTCCAGCCGCGCGCTGTATTCGACACCCTGCTGCTGCTCCTGCTCGGGCTGCCCCCCCCCAGCAGCACCGGCAGCCGCGCCCTCCCCGACAACGCCGTCGACGACACGGGCGTGCAGCGTTGCGCGCGCCTCGTCCAGCGCATCCATGACACCGCCGCCCCCCTCGCCGTCCACTTCTCCCGCGGCCGGCTGGTCCACCTCGATGTGGTCTGCGCGCGGGTCGGTCCAGAAGTCGTCCTTTTTCTGATGAACGGCGGAGCTTGCCTGGAACGCCAGCGCCACGATCCCCTTGCAATACAGAGTCCAGGTGTCATGGGAGCAATAGCACTCGTGGCCATACTGCATCTGGAACATCATCTCGGGCAGCTTCTTCAGGAGCGCCCGGTGCGAGCTGGTCGTGAGCTTGATGACAGTTCGCCTGGCAGAGTCGAGCACTCCGCCCCAGCCGCTGCGACGAGCGGCAGCAGCGGCCCGGGCCCCGTCGACGTCCTCCTCGCCCTCCGCCTCCGCCGCCTCATCCGCCTCCCGCTCCGCCTTCTGCTGGAGTCGGAGCCACTCCAACCCGGTGCTCTGCGCGTGCAGCACTCCGAGGTCTCCCGCGATCGGCCCCGCCTTGGTCGTGTAGTCCGTCTGGTAGTGCGCCATATTGATGGCGTCCATGAACACGGCCTCCAGCGAGTGCAACACGTGCTCCCGCAGGCTGCCGGGCGGACCGCTGCCGCTCGCGCCAGCAGCTGCGGCGGCGGCGGGCGACGCGGGCGCGCTCGATGCAGGGCTGCCAGACGCCGCCGCGCGCGACGCGGCGCGGCCTGGCGCCCGCGACCTCGGCTCTGTCTCGACGGCTGATTCTGGCAGCTCGCGCTCCGCGCGCCGGTCGCTGTAGTAGCCCAGGCCCTGCTCCCCCTTCTTGAACACGAACCCGGGCCGGCTGCCGTCGTAACACGAAGCCGCGCTGAACCCAGCGATGTCCTCGAATTCCGGCGTCGGCGGAGGCGGCGGATCCAAGCCATACGCATCGGCCAAATCCCACGGCTCGTCATCCTCTTCTCTGAAGCCCCAGATATCCCCCGCGTTCGGATCGTCCATCGTGGTCGGCGCCCCGCCGAGCAAACCTCCTCCCCTGGGCAGGCCGAGGCGGCGCCCCACGGGCACGCGCCCGCCCCCCGCCGCAGCCGCGCGCGCCGCCCCCTCGGCCGCCCCGCCCCCGCCCTGCGCTGCGGCCGACGCCCCGGAACCCGTGGAACCTCCGCTCTGCCCGGTGCCCTCGTCGCAACCGGTGCCGCCAGTCCCGGCGCCAGCCAGCGCGTCCGATGCCTCGCCGACAGGCTCGGCGAACGCACCGGGCTCCGGAGGCGGCGGCACAACAGGGTCGCTGGCGGGCGCGCCCCCGACGCTGTCGTCGCCCGGCAGGTCGAGCACCACGCGGTCCAGGCACTGGACGTCCAGGTTGCTCCGCAGACACACCTGGCCCACAGGGTTCGTGCTCCCGTGGCACGGGTGGTACCGCACCACGTCGACGCGACCAGCTCTGCCGTACCGGTTGCAGCGGTGCGGCCAAGGGCCGTAGCCTTCAGCCGGAACGTCGTCCAGATCCAGGCGCTCGCCAGGAGGGTTCCACTCCCCCTCCTCCAACGGACCGCACGCGTACTCAACCTTCGCATCTTCTGGAAGCACCAAATCCTCCCCCTTGCGCAGGCGCCGCCAGACGAAGGCGGCGGCAGGACGCTTCCTGGACGGGTGGCTGTACACCGCAGTCTCGTACTCGTGGTAGAAGCCGAGCCGGCACACCTTGAAGTGCTGAGGCACATCGTCGTTCGTCTTGTGCTTCCAGCACGTGGGACCGCACCTGTGCAGGTGGCCACGGATGATACACTTGCGCGCGTCCCGCGCGAAGCAGCGCGCCCAGGTCCGCGCCTCATCCCCCGGGCACTCAGCAAAGTGCATGGCCGCGGCGCCGTCCGCGCGCACCACGCGGTACGCAGGCTTGCGGCGGTACTGCGGCTGCAGCGTCACGTGCGCACCCGTGAGAGGCTCTCCAAATACCGCCGGGTACTGTGCCCGCTGCTCATGGGGATCGGGCTCTGGATCTGCCAGCGGCGCGAACGGGCGCTGCCGGAGCGGACCCTCTATTGCGGGCTGCTGCTCCAGCATCGCCCGCTCCTCCACGAGATCGACGTTCATCATGGCCGCAACCTGATTCCGCAGCTCTTCTGTGGACAGTTGGTTGTCAGCACGGACGGAGCGGCGGCCCTCTTCGTACGCCCTCTTGCACAACTTCCCGAGCTGACGACGCGAGGCGCCAGCGATGGTATCGTACTTCAATTGGAGGTCGCTCTCCTCTCGCTTCCCGTCCGCGAACGCGAGACGTCGATCCCGCGGGCCGAGCGGAAGCGGCGGCAGACGGTCCGGCCCGTCCAAGCCCAGCTGCCGGCCCACCTCCTCCGCCGCGTCGAACTGCACGCTGCCGACCCTGGCGAGCACGGCCTCCCTCCACCTCCTCAGACGCTCCTCGAGGCCTTCGACGTCCCCCGCGCGCAGCTTCGCGAGGAACGCGCCGGTCATCGGGTGCAGGCGCCACAGGTGGATGTGCGGATGGATGCCGCCGCGCCCCTGCGACTCCACGGGTCCGAAGAACGCGCGGACGAGCCCGAACGCTCCACACGCCCCCGTGGCGGCCACGCCGTCGGAGACGCCCGTGGCCCCGCGCTGCCGCGTGACGCCGACGACATGCTCCAGGAACAGTTCCAGCATGAGGTTCGTGACCATGGCCTGCGACACCGGGTCAGCGGCCACCCGCCGCAGCATGTCCCGCGTTGAGGGCATCACAGGAGCAGTCTCCTCCAGCAGCCGCCATCGCTGTACGGAGGCGCCCTCGTACATCAGGGACACCATCAGGTTCCGAGTGTCCGCGATGTTCGGCGTCGTGAACACCAGGGGCGGCCCGAAGAGCCGGGTGTAGCTGGTACTGATGTGCCGCAGCGTGGTCCGGTGCGCGTCGGACCCGACGACATCACGGTTGCTGAGCAGCATGCTGCGCAGCGCGCTCTTGACGTTCCGGGGCAAGCCCTCGAGGCCCAGGGCCTCCTTGATGCCCGCCCCCCTGCCGAGCACGGCCACGACCTGCGCCAGATCCTCCGGCGTCAGTGCGGCGAGGTCCGCGATGCTTTCCCCCAGACGCTGCTTGCGCACGAATAACCTAGCCGACTGAATGATAGCCTTTCTGCGCCAGAGGCAATACTGGGCCGTGAGCAGGTCCGCGTGGCGACGCCAGCGCGGCACGGGCGACTCAGACGCGGCGGGCGCCCGCGCAGCGTCGGGCGCGGGCGCCCGCGCAGCGTCGGGCGCCGAGACGTCGTCGGGGACCTCGTACTCGAGCTCCTCGCGAGCCATGAGGCACCTGCACCACTCGTCGTACGTCAACTTCGCCTCCCTGTCGAGTCCGAAGACGCCGTCGCCGTAGGGAAACGCGACGGGGTCGAAAGCACTCCAGAAACCGGGGGAGAACATGCTGACAGGCTCGGTTCCAGTGGGCACGACGACCCGCACCGCGCGCCTCGCCCCCCCGCCCTCAGCGCCCCCGGCCGGCGCGCCGCCGCCGCCGCCGCCGCCACCGGCCGCGCGCTTCCCGGCGACTCCCGGAGGAGGCCGCGTGGCCTGAATCTTCTGCTCCGTCTGCTCCAGCTTCTTCGTGAGCGCCTCCTTGTTGCAGTTGGTGAGCGCCTTCGCAGCCTTGTGGGCCTCTTTCGCGGCTTCCGCCAAGCGCAGGTCGGAATCTCGGTCCTGGAAATTCTCCATGTCGTCGAACTGCCGCGTCAGTGCCTCCACACGCCGCTTCTCGCGCGCAATCACCTCCGCCTTCTGGAGGCTGAGGTGCACGGTCTGCCACTGCTTGTCCAGATCGGCCAGCATGTCGGCGTCCGCGACGGCGGCGCAGTACTCGCCCTCCTCGACACCCTCGCCGCCCTCTCCCTCACCAGCCTCGCCCTCGTCGCCCTCTGAATCCTCCCCGCCAGCGCCAGCCGCGTCCTCACCGGTGGGATCCCCGCACCCGCCCCCTGCCTCGCCCCCGCCGTCAGCCGCCGCGTTCGCTTCGCCCTCCGCGCTCGCTGCGCCTGCACTCGTCCGCTTCGGCGGGGCCGAGCCCGCGCCGGGCTGCACGGCATCGGCCGGGCCCTCCTGGCGAGCGTCGCCGCCCTTACCCCCCACGGCCACGCACGCCGCGAGACAGCGAGGCAGGCCCAGGAGCGAGGAGCCGTCGCCATCGCCGTCGCCCTCGGGGTCCGCAAAGTTTTGCGCGGCCTCTTCGTCCCACCGCACCGCGGCGTACTGCTCGTTCGTGTCGCGGAGGTACTCGTAAGCGCGCTTGAAATCGGCGAGGGGCACGCCGAGCTCCTCCAATAGCGCCTTCTGCAGGGTGGCGGGGTCGGACCCCGCGAAGACAATCTGCACGAACTCGACGAGGTCGCTCTCCCGCGGCGGCAGCGACAGCACCTGCCGGCCGCCGTCCGCCTGCGGGAACGCCACGAAGTTCCCCACGTACGCCTTGATCTTCTGGTCGATCGGAGCCCACTCACCAGAGTCGGCCTTGCAGTTGAACCGCCGCACGATGCCCCGCGCGATGGGCAGCAGAAGCTTCGCGCCCAGCGTGAGATTCCGCAGCGGCGGTGGCAGCCGACCGATCCAGAGATCGTTGGCCAGCGCGCAGGGCGGCATCGTGGGCAACCTCTTGGAGAGCGCGCCGTGACACCCTGCGCAGATGGGCACCTTCTGCTTCGCGTCGGCCACGAGCACCCCGTCTGACTGGCGCCTGTCAATCTTGAAGCACTTCTTGTGCAAGAGCCACAGCTTCCCGTCTGGGCCAGGGTCGCGCACTGCGGACGCCTCCAGCTCCTCGAGGGGGATGCCGCCCGGGCGCTCGACGCCGTTGGGGCCCTCGCGCACGAAGCGCCACCGAGCGTGGTACCGTGCCGGGTCCAGCAGCGCGTGGGCGCGCTGCCGCTGCGTCAGGCGCATGGCCTGCGCCTGCGCGCCCGCGGCCTCGGATGCCTCTCCCCTCGCCGCCTCGAGCTCGGCGCGCGCGGGCGGCTTCGGCACCTGGTCGCAGAGCAGCGAACGCTCCCCGGCGCCGTCCGGCTGCTGCCAGAAGTGCACGCGCTGCAGCTCGTCCGCCCAGTGGAGACGAGCGCAGACGCAGCACGCGACCCTCGAGCGCACGGCGCGGCGACTCTGCCCGGGCTCGGGCCCCTCGACGTCCGACGCCGCCGGCGCAGCGCCCAGCGCGTCCAAGTCCACGGGCGGCATGTCCACGCCCGCGGGCGGCACGGCCCCGTCCGCGCCTGGCGGCTTCCACCAGGCGCGCGGCGCGTCCGGCGCGGCAGCGGCGGCGGCGGCCTCCCCCGAATCGGCGGGCGCTGCGCAGGCCGGCCAGTTGTGAGACCCCGTGACGAGGTGCTCAGAGAAGCCTCCACGCACTGCCGCCACTCCTGGGGCCTCACGGGCCGCACGTCGTCGTCCTGCTGGGGCCACTGCTCGGCCAGGTAGAACAAGCGCTTCATATACTCCGGCCACCCGTGGTGCTTTTCGTGCACGTGCGTCATGAAGCCGGCATGCGCGGCGAAGTTCTTGTCGCAGAGGCGGCACGGGAACGGCGGGAGAGCCTCCGGGGCCTCTTTAAATGCCCGCAGAGGACGGCGCTCGCCACACGGGAGGGCCACATACTCGGGCTGGAGCCTGGGCACGCGCGCCTTGCGAGCGGCAGCGATGGCCGGGGTCGGCGCGGGCGGGGCGCCGCCGGCACCCGTCTCGCGCTTCCGCGCCTCCTTCACGGCCAAGCCATACCGTTCCGGGCACTCGCGCGTCAGGGAACTGTGGCGCTGGTCCGGGTCCCACTCCCCAAAAGGTCGCTGCTCGGGTCTGCCGTGGCTCCCACAGAACTGCCCTTCGCCTTTGCAAGAATGCCGGCACTGCCCGAGCACGTGCACGCCCCGGTGCGGGTGCCAGACGCGCGCGACGCACCTGCCAGCGACGCACGGCGCGGGGTCCAGGAGCCAGGCCGGCAAGGTGCCCTCCTCGCTCACGTGGGGGTCATCCAGAGCCACGTTCACCTCCACGTCCCCTGCCTTCACTGTCTTCCCTCTGAGACGCTCCTCCTCTTCCTTCCGCAGCCGCTCCTGCTGCAACCGCTCCTGGTCCCTTCTCGCCGCCCCGCGAGTCCGCGGCCCTGGGCCCTCGGGGGCTTGCCTCTTGGGTCCGCCGCCGAGCAGCCGACCCGCGCCCCCGCCCGCGCCCCCGTCGCCGTCGCCGCCCGCGCCACCGTCGCCCGGCCCCTGCGCACCAGAGCCCGACCCCGACGCTGGTCCACCGTTCGCACCGCTGCCCGAAGAGGACCCGCCGCCGCCGCCGCCGCCGCCCCCGGAAGAGTCGTCGCCGCCGCCCCCTCCTCCCACCACCTCATCCCCGCACCCCGCCAGCCGCAGCCATTGGCTGCATGTCCGGTCCAACCAGATGCGCACGAATTCCTGCGAATACTTCGTCGCCACCCTTGCAACACCCCGCGCGAGCTTCGCTTCCTTGAAATCGGGCTCCCCGCGCCGATCGGCGAACGCGTCCGGCCAGACACCGCCGTGACGGGCACGGAAATCGTCGAGGGCAATCAGAACGTCCTTATCATTCTTTGCGGCCGCGTCGTCCTTCTCCACCGCGGCGAGCAACGCGGGATCCCTCTCGAGCGCAGCGAGCAGGCGCTGCTGGTCCAGGTCCCAGTGCCCCGCGGCGAGGTTCCACGTCAAGCCCACGCCCGCCCGCTCCCGGCGCACGAAAGCCGCCACCTGCCGCGCCGCCTGAGGCTTCAGCTTGAGGAGCTGCTGCCAGACGGGCCACTCGGGGATCGCCTGCGGCTTCAGGTCCGCCAAGTACACGGGCGGCTTCAGGTCGCCACTCGGGGACCGCCGCGCGCCCTCGGCGGCCTCTACCCTGTACATTATGTCGCGGTCGCCCTCGAGCTGCTGCAAGCGCGCGGCCAGGGCGTCGCCCATGCGAGCGACGCCGCCGCGCGCGCGGCACCAGGCCCGCAACAGCCAGAGCTCCGCGGGCACGTCGCCCGGCTCGCCCGTGTAGTAGCCGCGCCGCCCCTGGGGGAACGCGTCGGCGGCGAAACCCGACTCCACGGCCTCGGAGAAGAACGCACGGCCAGGGCCGGCCCACGCTTTCGGGATACCGAAGACGCGCGGCCAGGGCGCCAGCCTGCTCCCGTCGGGCCCCGCGCGCTGGTACCACGGCTCCAGAGCGTGTCGCTGGTCCAGCTGCACGCTCGCTTCGCAGTTGTCCTGGTGGAAGCACTCGTCCTCCAGCAGCAGACCACGGAACTCAGCGAATCCGTTCTCCCCCCCCGCCGCGCACCGGGCCGCCTGCGCGCGCTTCCTGGCGCGGGCGCGCTCCGCCTCCACCGCCTCGCGCTTCATCACCGCCTGGCTAGGCAGCTTCTTCGGCGCGAAATGCAACCTCTTACACCAACCATCGACCTCTCCGTCGGTCAGCTCCCGCGCGCTCTCGAAATCCTGCTGGCACTTGTAGCAGAGGAAATCGGAGGGCAGGCGCAAGAGCACGCTGCCGTGCACCGGGGCGCCAGGAGCGCCGTCCAGCCGCGCCTGCTCTGCGTACCGCGCCTGGCGCGTCGCCTCGCGCACCTCCCCCGGCCTCCAGACCTCGCCCTCGGCGGCGTCCAGCGACGGCAGCAGCGGCGCGCGGACAGGCCCCGGCTTGCCGTCGTCGCGGAGCGGCGCGCGCCAGCGCAGCGGCTCGCGACGGCAGCAGACCCAGACCTCGCGCTCCACGCCCTCCTGTTCGAGCCGTTGGAGCAGGCGCTGCCACTGCTCCCAGGGCTCCCGCACGTCCGAATTGGGCACGGGCGCGCGGCGCAGCAGCTCGGGGTCGACCCTGCGCAGGCGCCGGATCGCCTGCGACCGCGCCACGTTGTCCTGCGCCGTGGCCGCGTCGAGCCCCAGGGCGACGTCCCGCAGCCGCTCCAGCTCCGCCACCTGCCGCTGCAGCTCCGCGTCCGGGGCCTTTCCCGCGAAGAACCTGGGCGCGACGGGCACATACGATAGCATGCAGGTCGCCAGCACGTACCGCACGAAATCCTCGTGCTCCTCGTCGATGCCCGTGGGGAGCTCCTCCTCGTCCGCCATGCCCCGCGGCTCCTCCTCCGCGTCCGCCATCTCTGCGTCCCCCTCCTCCTGCTCCCTCCGCTCCTCGTCGCCCTGCTACTGCTCCTGCTCCCCCTGCTCCTGCTCCTCCTCTTCCTGCTCCTCTTCCTCCTGCTCCTCTTCTTCCTCCTCCTCCTCATCCTCCTCCCCGAGCGCCTCGCGGCGCGGCTCTTCGGCCGCCGGGGCGGCCAAGGCTTCGCGGACCCGCCTGTCTTTCGCCAGGGCAACGAAGACGTCGAGCCCGAGCGCGGCGCCCTGCAGCGCGTCCACGTGCTCCAGCAGGGCGCCCACGAGCGCGGTCTTCACCCGCCGAGCCAGCGCCCTGTCTGCCCTCTGGAACCTGGCGAACATATCCGGCGTGACCTCCGCGCGCCGCTCCTCCGCGAGGCAGTCGGCCGGATCCTCCTCCTCCTGCTCCTCCTCCTCCTCGCCGAGAGCCTCCTCCTCCTCCTCGGCCGCGCGCCGCAGCAGCTCCAGCCGCTGCGCCTCGAGCGCCCGCGCCTCCGCCTCCCTGCTCTCGGCGTCGCGGCGCGCGGCGGCCGCCTGCGCGTACTTCTGCCGCAGCGCGTCGAAGGTCGCGGGCGCGTTGAAGGACGCCGCGCGGCCCTTCCGCTCGTGGTTCGCGATGAAGTTCGCCAGCCTGCGCTCCTCGTCATCCTCCGCCTTCTCCACCGGCATCCTCTGGTTCTTCTCGCACCACGCCTCCAGCGCCTGGACCTGGATGAGATCCGTGTCCAGCGCCGCCTCCAGCTGCGCGCGCCAGCCACGTCCAGGCCCTCGACGCCACGCGCTCGCACGTTCCCGATCCACCTCGCGAGCAGACGCTCCCGCGCATCGCCGTCATGACCGCTGCTCCGGGGCGCGCGCCCGTGTGTCCCCACGAAAAGCTTTACCTCGAGCACGCGCTGCTGCGCCGTCCGCCGCTGCCACATGCCCCTGTTCACCAGCTCATCGAACCTCTCCTGATTGTCATCGTCCAGCTCGTTCTGTCCTTTGACGACATTGTGGATCCAGTCCGCAAGCTTCTTCTCCTCCTCGTCCTCTGCCCCCTGCTTCGGCAGCTCGTCGAGCACCTCCACGTGCTCCTCGATGCGGTCCAGCATCGCGCGGGCGCGCGCGCGCCTCTCCTCCCGCCGATCCACGAGCCCGTCGAACCGCGCGCGCCGCTCGGGCGTCAACGGGAAATGCCCCGTGCTCACGTTGTGCACCCATGTCCCAAGGGCGGACTCCCTCTGCGCTGGAACGCGGTCGTGCCCAGCCACGTGCCTCGCCAGCTCGCCCAGCATCTCCTCCGAGTGGTCCCGCGATCGCGCCTCCGCGCCAGCATGCTGCACACCGCTCATGTCGATGCCCAGGTGCGCCGCGAGCGCAGCCCTGTACACCTCAATGTCCAATCGCTTGCGGTCCGGGCCATCCCAGCGCCGCGAAGACGGCACCCCAGTCTCGCGGTCGCCCCGCAATCGCGCAGCCAATTTTTCCAATTCAGCGAAACTCATCCGGGCCAACGCCGCCGCGTCCACCCCATCGCGCGCGCCCCCGCGAGCGCCCTGCGCCCCTGCGGCACCCTGCTCCACACGGCGCTTCGGCGCCCCGCCCCGCAGCGCGCCACGCCCCGCACCCGCGCGCGGCGACCGCGACGCCGAGCCCGAACGCCCGCGCGCGACGACGCGACACCACGGCGCGCTCTCGGCTTCCCCCCACTCCACGTCACCAGAACCCACCGACTCCTCCACCGCGCACACATGACCGCCGTCAAGCCACAGCAGAGCACCAGCGCAGAAACCCGTCGCGTGCCCCAGCGACCACGCCACGCGCCCTCCCTCCTGCGCTCCGAACGCTTCCACAGATTCCGCAGAGAACACACGCACGCGCAAGAAGCGGGAGCGCAAGTGCTGGACCACGACCTCAAGATTGCAGCGCTCCACCACCGACCCACAAGCGCCGGAACCCTCGTGGTTCTGGCACGCGCGGCCGAAATGCCGCGCAGCGTCGCCCCCGACAAGCTCAGCCACTGCGCTCTGCAGACACTTCCCACGCCACTCGACTGGACAACTCCCGCGCGCGCGGCGGTTCCCCCGCCCGCGTCCGCCGCGCGGCCGCGGGCGAAGCGGGCGCGCGGCACCGAATGCACCCACAGACGTGGGCACGGCGCCGTCCTGCGTCGCCCCGCTGAGCCCCGCCGGACACGCTCCGAGCGCGATCATGGCGCAGGCAGCGCGCACGGCCATGTCCCCGACGAAGTCCTTGGACTCCCGCGCAGCCCGGCACTTCGCTCCGCCAATCCCGACGCCCGGCGAGAACCGGCGCGCACAGACGCGGCGGCCGCCGCACGTCCGCGCCGAGAGACCGTAGAGCGCGCAGCAGAACCACCTGGCGGTGACGACCGCGGCTGCACGATCGGCCAGCTCGGGCGCGTCCAGGAGCTCCCGCGCGAACACATCCCGCTGCCGCCACCAGCGCGCCGCCGCGATCTTCCTCGTCATCACCACTCTGCTGTCTTCTTGTGGTGGGCACACGCCGAGAGCGACCAGAACGCAGGCTGCGCGCAGGGCCGCGTCGCCCACGGTCCACGACAACGCGTCGGGCGCAGCCTCGGCAGCGGCGCGGGGAGCGCGCGCCGGCGGCTGTTCCGGGTCGACGGCACGTGCCGCGCGCGCGGTCATGAACTCCGCCACGCGCCCGTTCTTGCAAACCACCCCCCGCGCGCTGCGCCCAGACGAAAGCCGCTCTGGCGACGCGTCGCGCAACAGGGGGCGCGGCACGACGGGGAGCAGCACACGGTGTGCAAGGTGCCCGTTCCGCTCGGCCGCCGCCTCCGTCCGCCGCGCCCACTCCGCCTCCCGCCGCGCACACCGAGCCCGCCGGCACGACGCGCGGCACGCTTTCCGGAGCGATTTCTGCTCGCGCTCCGCCGCCTCCAGCGCGGAATCATCGACGACCTCCTCATGGATCACGTCGTGCTCTGCGAGCAAACACTCCTGCACCCGGACATCCCACGCGCGCGACTCCCGGGCCGGCGCCGAGCGCTCCGCGCACCGCCCCCGAGATCCGGGACCGCCCCCCGCCCGGGTCCCGTCCCCGTCCCCGTCTTCGTCCCGGTCCCGGCCCCGGTCCCGGCCCCGGCCCCGGTCCCCGTCCCGGTCCCGGTCCCGGTCGTCGGTCGTCGTCGTCGTCGTCGTCGGCGCCGCCCCCCTCCTCGTCCTCGTCCTCCTCCTCCTCCTCCTCCTCCTCCTCCTCCTCTTCCTCTTCCTCCTCCTCCCCCTCCTCCTCCTCTTCCTCCTCCTCCTCCTCATCCTCCTCCTCCTCCTCCTCTTTCTTTCCTCCTCCCCCTCGTCCTCCTCCTCCTTCTCCTCCTCCATGTCCGCCAAAGCCATGGCTATAGCGGAAACCCGGACAGGGACGCGGCAGACGTCGTCGTCGCCGTCGTCGTCGCTAGCAGCGAACGCGGAGATTTCCCCGGCGAGAACACGCTCATAAAAATCATTGCCCCCCAACCGTTTTTCGACGCCTCCGGAACCCCATTTTGAACCGCCGTTTCTGACGCCTCCGGGAGACCATTTCAGACGCCTCTGGGGGACCGTTTCGGACGCCTCCGGTACCCTTCCGGGGAACCATTTCGGACGCCTCCGAGCCTCTAGAAGACCGTTTCGGACGCCTCTGGGGGATCATTTCGGAGGCTTCTGGGGCAACCATTTTGGACGCCTCCGAGACATCATTTCGGACGCCTCTGGGGGACCGTTTCGGACCGCCTCCGAGCCGGTTTTCGACGCCGCCGCCGCCCGGGGCCGACCTGCATTTTCTGCTCGTCGTCCTCCTGCTTCTTTTCCTCCTCGTGTGCAAGCCGTTCTCGCACGCCTCCGGAGCGATTTTCGACGCCCCTGAGACGATTTTTAACGCCTCCCGGCCCGTTTCTGCCGCCGCCGCCGCCGCCCGCGGCCGAATTCTCCGAGAAAAGATCGCCGGAGCGGGAAACTCATACGGAAAATCCGCGTTAGTTTCCCCCTCACAGCCCAGTTTTCCAGAAAACGGTGCGCCAATCCGGGAAACGGGCGCCGGACAGGGAAAAGCCTGCGAAAATTTCGCGAGCGTTTCCCCCTCCGAGCGCCCTTTTCCAGAAACGTTCGTGTCACTCGGAGAGCCGCGCGCCGGACAGGAAAACGCCCGCGAAAAAATCGCGAGCGTTTCCCCCTCCCAACGCGCAGTTCCCTGCGTCCAGGACCCTGCCCCGGCCCCTGGCGCCTGGGTCCCCGGCCCCGGCCCCGCGGCCCCAGGCCCCGGCCCGGCTCCCGGCCCCGCCCCCGCCCCCGCCCCCAAACCCAGAACAACATTTCCTGCCCGAAGGCTCGAATTGCGCCTTGCGCCCAGACTGAAATGAGACTGGGGGATACCCAGTCTCACCGGCAGTTCACCAAGTACTACCTCATTCCCCGTCACACTCCCGGGCTGGCTGGGGGAAAACCCAGCCGTCGGGGAGGGTAGTATGCTCCTTGAGCCTGCGCCCTGCGCCACCAAGCCTCCGGGGGGAATGCATGGACTGGCGCCGGCGGTGAACCGTCAACCTGGTCACCGCCGGGAAGCTCGTAGAGCTCCTTGTATCCGTGAGAAAGCTCAGGATCAAAGGGAGAGCTTCTGGTAGCTTTTCAACAAAACTTCAAGTTGAGATTTTTCGGAGTCAACATGAAGTCGGTGACTCCAAGTGAACTGGTACTGAAAATTGCTGTAGGGGGCTGAGCTGCTCAGGAACAAAAGTTTATATGTCAATACTCGGAGTAGAAATCCGCTTCCTTCAAATAAAGCGTCAAATATCTTTCAAAAAAATGCAAACCCACCCAAAAATTAACACTTTGTCCTATCTGGTCGGGTCAACCAACTAGCTCCACCCCGCGTCGGAATTCCTCTAGCTCATCGATGACGAAGAGCTCTACGAGGTACTAGGACGACGGTCTCTCATGGGATTGAGAAGGACCGCCATATCTCCAAGGAAAAGACGGCCGCCTTGGGGGCGACCGTCCAATCCGATGTGTGCGCGTGCCGACGCCTGTCTGTGTGTGTGGTGTCTATGGCGCGCGTGTGTGTGCACGCCGCGGCCGTCCAAGCGCCCGCGCCCGCCCGCGCGGCGCGCCCCCGCCCCCGCGCGCGCGAGCGGGGGTCCCGGGGCGGCCGCGCGGGGCGGGGCGCGGCGCTGGCGAGCCGACGGCGCGGGCGGTTCGTCGTCGTCGTCGCCGCCGCCGTCTTTCCTCCCTCTCCGTGCTCTCTTCCTCCCTCTCTTCTGCTTTCCTCTTCTTCTCTTCTGCTGCTTTCTTCTCCGTGTTCTCCTTCCTTGCTCCTCCTCTCTCTGCTGCTTTCTTTTCCTTCCTTTCTCTTCCCTGCCGTCTGCGGTGTTCTTTTCAGCGTTTTTTTCGTTCCCCCGGAGTTTGGGTGGGGTGAATTCGAAAGAGGTCCGCTAGGGCCCCCTTCGGACCCCCCAGAGCAGTCGCCCCGCGTGTCTGCCCCCTCGGGGGAGAGCTTTCCCGCGGATTCGGAAGTCTCTCCCTCCCTCCACCCCCTGCTCGGGGAAGGGGTTTCCAGGAGTGTCGGAAGCCCCTTCCCCCCCCCTAGAGCAGTTTAACAATCTGCTCAGGTCGGAGCCTTTTAACGCCCTGCTCAGGGCGAGAACGCGCGCGCCCGAGATCTCGACCCCCGGGCCGCGCAAGCGCCAACCCCAGGTCCTCGCCCCGGGGGCGCGCGCGCCCGGAGTCTCGCCCCCCGGGCCGCTCACGCGCGCGACTGGGCGCCGGCGGTGAACCGTCAACCTGGTCACCGCCGGGAACCTCGTAGAGCTCATTCCACGCGTAAGAGTGGTCGGAGTCGAAAGAGAGAGCTTCTAGAAGTATTTCTCGAAAAAAAGAAAAATAGATTTTTTTTCGTGTCGACATGAAGATGGCTCCGCCAAGTGTTTTGATAGAAAAAGTGAGCCTACAGAGCTCATATTAAGAGAGAGAAGCCCTCATAGTCGTTTACAGGTGCGAAAAATCTGCTTCCTCAAAATGAATTGTCAAATATCTTTAAAAAAATACAAAAACACCCAAAAGTTACCACATTGTCCGTTCTGGTCGGGTCGACCAACTGGCGCCGGCGGTGAACCGTCAACCTGGTCACCGCCGGGAACCTCGTAGAGCTCCTAGCACGCGTAGAAGTGCTCAGCATCAAAAGAGAGAGCTTTGGGAAGCATTTCTCGAAAAAGAGAAAACCTATTTTTTTTCATGTCGATGCGAAGATGGTTGCGCCAAGTGTTTTGATAGTAAAAGTGCGCCTAGAGAGCTCATATTAAGACAGAGAGGCCCTCATATTCGTTTACAGGTGCGAAAAATCTGCTTTCTCAAAATGAATTGTCAAATATCCTTCAAAAATTTGCAAAATCACCCAAAAGTTGCCACATTGTCCGCCTCGGCCGGGTGGGCCAACTGGGCGCCGGCGGTAAACCGTCAACCTTTCTTACCGCCGGGGGACTCGTAGAGCTTCCTAACAATATATACTGTGGGAAAAAACTCTAAAGAACTAATATCTTCCAAGCCCAAGCGATTTGAGATTTCTCAAGATAACGCTAACAAAAAACAACTAGTTTCGCAACCCAGTTCGAGTATCAAACCGAGTTCAGACCTCTGAATGCGACAGGCGGGCGCGTCTGATGTCTGCAAATTCACTCATGTGATTCCCAGCCCTGAAGCCCCTCTACAGCACGAGTTAAGTGCAGAAAACCGACAGTATCGATTCAAATAATATAATAGTTTTGTGAGCCTAGTTCGAGCAGCAGACCGAGTTTCGAGCTCTGGAATCGACCGAAAGACGCGCCTGATGTGTGCAAATCGATATATGTGACCCGCAGCACTGTAGCCCTCCCCGAGCACGAGTTGAGTGCAGAAAATCCAGAGCGCGTCTCAAGATCATTCGGACAATACGAATAGTTTCGCGAACCTAGCTCGGGCAGCAGGCCGAGTTCAGAGCTCTCGGTTCAACAGACGAACGCGCCTGATGATCCTCAATCGATTTCTGTGATTATAAGCCCTGTAGCTGCCCTATAGCTCGAGTTAACTACAGAAAACCGAGAGCGTCTATCAAGATGACTCGAATAATACGAATAGGTTTGTGGACCTAGCTCGGCTAGCAGACCGGATTCAGACCTCTGGATTCAACAGACGAACGCGCGTGATAATTCTGAGAGCGATAGCTGTGCTTATCAGCTCTGTAGCTGCCCTACAGCTCGAGTTTAATACAGAAAACCGAGAGCGTCTATCAAGATGACTCGAATAATACGAATAGGTTTGCGGACCTAGCTCGGCTAGCAGACCGAGTTCAGACCTCTGGATTCAACAGGCGAACGCGCGTGATAATTCTGAGTGCGATAGCTGTGCTTACCGGCTCTGTAGCTGCTCTACAGCTCGAGTTAAGTACAAAATACCACCAGCGCGTATCAAGATTACTGAAAACGGCCGTTCCCGCCTGCCTGCTTTTTGGCCTTCAAAGTTACCCGATCGAGCTGAGATCAAGATGGCGAGCGGGAATAAGATCGAATATCATGGGAAAAAATACTAGAGCTCTAACGAATGGTCAAATTTCGAGAACAAAAATTTCAACCGACCAAAAGTCAGCAAAATGTCCGTCGAGATTTTTCTTGCCAACTAGCTCTCCAGCGCTCCGGAACTGGGCGCCGGCGGTAAACCGTCAACCTTTCTTACCGCAGGGGGACTCGTAGAGCTTCCTGACAATATATACTGTGGGGAAAAACTCCAAAGAACGACTACTTTTTAAGCCCAAGCGATTTCAGACCTCTGAAGATAACGCTAACAAAAAGACAAACAGTTTCGCAACCCAGTTCAAGTATCAAACCGAGTTCAGACCTCTGAATGCGACAGGCGGGCGCGTCTGATGTCTGCGAATCCACTCATGTGATTCCCAGCCCTGAAGCCCCCCTACAGCCCGAGTTAAGTGCAGAAAACCGACAGTATCGACTCGAATAATATAATAGTTTTGCGAACCTAGTTCGAGCAGCAGACCGAGTTCCGAGCTCTGGAATCGACCGAAAGACGCGCCTCATGTGTGCAAATCGATATATGTGACCCGCAACACTGTAGCCCTCCCCCAGCACGAGTTGAGTGCAGAAAATTGAGAGCACGTCTGAAGATCATTCGGACAATACGAATAGTTTCGCGAACCTAGCTCGGGCAGCAGGCCGAGTTCAGAGCTCTCGGTTCAATAGACCAACGCGACTGATTCCCCATCGATGTCTGTCACGATGAGCCCTGTAGCTGCCCTACAGCTCGAGTTAGTACAGAAAACCGAGAGCGTCTATCAAGATGACTCGAATAATACAAATAGGTTTGCGGACCTAGCTCGGCTAGCAGACCGAGTTCAGACCTCTGGATTCAACAGGCGAACGCGCTTGATAATTCTGAATGCGATAGGTGTGCTTACCAGCTCTGTAGCTGCCCTACAGCTCGAGTTAAGTACCGAAAACCGAGAGCGTCTATGAAGATGACTCGAAAATACGAATAGGTTTGCGGACCTAGCTCGGCTAGCAGACCGAGTTCAGACCTCTGGATTCAACAGGCGAACGCGCGTCATAATTCTGAGTGCGATAGCTGTGCTTACTAGCTCTGTAGCTGCCCTACAGCCCGAGTTAAGTACAAAATACCGACAGCGCGTATCAAAATGACTCGAAACGACCGTTCCCGCCTGCCTGCTTTTTGGCCTTCAAAGTTACCCGATCGAGCTGAGATCAAGATGGCGAGCGGGAATAAGATCGAATATCATGGGAAAAAATACTAGAGCTCTAACGAATTGTCAAATTTCGAGAACAAAATTTTGAACCGACCAAAAGTCATCAAAAGGTCCGTCGAGATTTTTCTTGCCAACTAGCTCTCCAGCGCTCCGGAACTGGGCGCCGGCGGTAAACCGTCAACCATTCTTACCGCCGGGGGACTCGTAGAGCTTCCTGACAATATATACTGTGGGAAAAAAACTCCAAAGAACGATTATTTTTAAAGCCCAAGCGATTTCAGACCTCTCAAAATAACGCTAACAAAAACAAACAGGTTCGATCCCAGTTTGAGTATCAAACCGAGTTTTGACCTCTCAATGCGACAGGCGGGCGCGTCTGATGTCTGCGAATCCACTAATGTGATTCCCAGCCCTGAAGCCCCCCTACAGCCCGAGTTAAGTGCAGAAAACCGGCAGTATCGACTCGAATAATATAATAGTTTTGCGAACCTAGTTCGAGCAGCAGACCGAGTTCCGAGCTCTGAATCGACCGAAAGACGCGCCTGATTCGGACAATACGAATAGTTTCGCGAACCTAGCTCGGGCAGCAGGCCGAGTTCAGAGCTCTCGGTGCAATAGACAAACGCGACTGATGATTCCCCATCGATTTCTGTCACAATGAGCCCTATAGCTGCCCTACAGCTCGAGTAAAATACATAAAACCGAGAGCGTCTATCAAGATGACTCGAATAATACGAATAGGTTTGCGGACCTAGCTCGGCTAGCAGACCGAGTTCAGACCTCTGGATTCAACAGGCGAACGCGCGTCATAATTCTGAGTGCGATGGGTGTGCTTACCAGCTCTGTAGCTGCCCTACAGCTCGAGTTAAGTACAGAAAACCGAGAGCGTCTATCAAGATGACTCGAATAATACAAATAGGTTTGCGGACCTAGCTCGGCTAGCAGACCGAGTTCAGACCTCTGGATTCAACAGGCGAACGCGCGTGATAATTCTGAGCGCGATAGCTGTGCTCACCAGCTCTGTAGCTGCCCTACAGCTCGAGTTAAGTACAAAATACCGACAGCGCGTATCAAAATGACTCGAAACGACCGTTCCCGCCTGCCTGCTTTTTGGCCTTCAAAGTTACCCGATCGAGCTGAGATCGAGATGGCGAGCGGGAATAAGATCGAATATCATGGGAAAAAATACTGAGACCGAGTTCAGACCTCTAAATTCAACAGGCGGACGCGCCTAATCATTCTGAATGCAATAGATGTGCTTACCAGCTCTGTAGCTGCCCTACAGCTCGAGTTAAGTACAAAATACCGACATTTTCTGTCAAGATGACTCGAATAATACGAATAGGTTTGCGGATCTAGCTCGGCTCACAGGCCGAGTTCAGACCTCTGGATTCAACAGGCGAACGCGCGTGATGATTCTGAGTGCAATAGCTGTGCTTACCAGCTCTTTAGCTACCCTACAGCTCGAGTTCAGTACAAAATACCGACAGTTTCTGTCAAGATGACTCCAATAATACGAATAGGTTTGCGGACCTAGCTCGGCTCACAGGCCGAGTTCAGACCTCTGGATTCAACAGGCGAACGCGCCCGGTGATCCTCAGTGCGATAGCTGTGCTTACCAGCTCTATAGCTGCCCTACAGCTCGAGTTAAGTACAAAATACCGACAGTTTCTGTCAAGATGACTCGAATAGTACGAATAGGTTTGCGGATCTAGAACGGCTCACAGGCCGAGTTCAGACCTCTGGATTCAACAGAAGAACGCGCGTGATGATTCTGAGTGCGATAGCTGTGCTTACCAACTCTTTAGCTACCCTACAGCTCGAGTTGAATACAAAATACCGACAGTTTCTGTCAAGATGACTCCAATAATACGAATAGCTTTGCGCACCTAGCTCGGCTCACAGGCCGAGTTCAGACCTCTCGATTCAACAAGCGAACGCGCCTGGTGATTCTGAGTGCGATAGCTGTGCTTACCAGCTCTGCAGCTGCCCTACAGCTCGAGTTAAGTACAAAATACCGACAGCGCGTATCAAGATGACTCGAACGACCGTTCCCGCCAGAGTTGTTTTTGGCCTTCAAAGTTACCCGATCGAGCTGAGATCAAGATGGCGAGCGGGAATAAGATCGAGTATCACTGGAAAAAATACTAGAGCTCTAACGAATGTTCAAATTTTGAGAACATAATGGCGCTGGCGGTGAACCGTCAACCTGGTCACCGCCGGAAACCTCGTAGAGCTCCTCTCACTAGTAAGAGTGCAGAGAATGGGAAAAGAATCAAAAAATGAAGATTTTTCGAAAATCTTGAAATTCGATTTTTTCGATGTTCATATTCGCTCAGTTCCCGGAAGTCAGCTCATGCAAAGATGCATCGAGAGAGCTGAGCTGCTGTCAGAGAGGAGTTCATATGCTCGGCGTAAAAATCTGCTTTTCCAAAATGAATTGTCAAATATCTTGCAAATATTCGCAAAACCACCCAAACTGGCGCCGGCGGTGAACCGTCAACCTGGTCACCGCCGGGAATCTCGTAGAGCTCCTCTCACTAGTAAGGGTGCAGAGAATCGACACAGAATTAAAAAATGAAGATTTTTCGAAAATCTTGAAATTTGATTTTGTCGATGTTGATATTCGCTCAGATCCCGGAAGTCAACTTATGCAAAAATGCATCCAGAGAGCTGAGCTGCTGTCAGAGAGGAGTTCATATGCCAATGCTCGGCGTGAAAATCTGCTTTTTCAAAATAAATTGTCAAATATCTTTCAAATTTTCGCAAAACCACCCAAAAGTTGTCACATTGTCCGCCTCGGCTGCTGGGCCACTCCGCGCCGGAATTCCTCAGCTCTACAAGGTAAGTTGTCACATTGTCCGCCTCGGCCGGATCGGCCAACTGGGAGCCGGCGGTAAACCGCCAACCTTTGTTACCGCCGGGGGACTCGTAGAGCTTCCTAACAACATATACTGTCGAAAAAATTGCAGAGAACGAATAGTTTTTCAGCCCAACTCGAGTATCAGACCGAGTTCAGACCTCTGAATGCGACAGACGGGCGCGTCTGATGTCTCCGAATCGATTCCTGTGATTACCCGCCCTTCAGCCTCCCTACAACCCGAATTAAGTGCAGAACGCCAAGAGTAGCTCTCAAGATGACAGGAAGGATACGAATGGTTTCGTGAGTCTGGATCGCGCAACAGACCGAGTTCAGAGCTCTGGATTCTACAGGCGAACGCGCGTGATGATTCTGACTGCGATAGGCGTGCTTACCAGCCCTCTAGCTGCTCTACAGCTCGAAGTAAGTAGAAAATACTGACAACCCGAATAATACGAATAGGTTTGCGGACCTAGCTCGGCTAGCAGACCGAGTTTAGACCTATGGATTCAACAGGCGAACGCGTCTCATCATTCTGAGTGCGATGGGAGTGCTTACCAGCACTCTAGCTGTCCTACAGCTACAGCTCAAATACCGACAACGCGTATCAAGTTCACTCGAATAATACAAACAGGTTTGCGGACCTAGCTCGGCTAGCAGACCGAGTTCAGACCTCTGGCATGAACAAGCGAACGCACCTGATCATTCTGCATGCATTAGCTGTGCTTCCCTAGCTGCCCTAGAGCTCGAGTTATGTTTAGAAAACCGTCAGCGCATCAAGATGACTCGAAACGGCCGTTCCCGCCACCGTGCTTCTTCGCCTTTCAAGTTACCCGATCGAGCTGAGACAAAAAGAAGAGCGGACATGAGATCGAATATCACGGGAAAAGATGCTAGAGCTCTAGCCAATTGTCAAATTTCGAGAACAAAACTGGCGCCGGCGGTAAACGTCAACCTGGTCACCACCGGAAACTTCGTAGGCTCCTGACACGCGTAAGGGTGCTCAGTATCAAATGAGAGGGCTTCTAGAGCATTTCTCAGTAAAGAGAAAACATGATTTTTTTCATGTCGACATGAAGTTAGTTTCGCCAAGTGTTTTGATAGTAAAAGTGCATGTAGAGAGCCCATATTATACGCAGAGGTCCTCATAATCGTCTAGAGGTGCGGAAAATCAGCTTTTTAAAAATAAATGGTCAAATATCTTTCAAAAAAATCGCAAAACCACCCAAAAGGTACCACATTGTCCGTTCTGGCCGGGTAGGCCAACTAGCTCCGCGCCGGAATTCCTCTAGCTCATCGATGACGAAGAGCTCTACGAGGTATTTTTAACCGACGAAAAGTCACCACTTGTAAGCGCAAAATCCGGATAGCGAAGCCAAGCGCGGAACGTCGCACGGGACCTCTACCAGGGTATTTGAGACGATGCGCGGGACGCTGGATACCTCGCAGGAATCGCTTGCGGGGGCGCCGTTTACGATGCGTGGGGCCCTTCAAATCACGCAAGGAAGATCTGCCTGGGAGCCTGCGAGCACTGGCGAAGCTCTGCCGAAGCTCTGCCGAAGCGCTTCGCGCACCCTGGAGCCACGCGTATTGGGAAACGCTAGGAAGCCACGCTCCCGGACCCGCTGCAAGTTCCGGCGAGCTGCTGCGACCAGCGTGGACCGCCGTGGAGGAGCTCCTGGCAGGCACAAGCATCGTCCGGCTTCTTCTCTGGAACCCTTAGCTCTCCAAGGAGCTATCCGGGAAAAAGTCCGTCGAGATTTTTCTTGCCAACTATCTCAGCTCCCCGGAATTACTCTTAAGCTTCCAGCAAGAACTTGCTCAGGGAAGCTCTACGAGTTACTAGCTCCACCCGCGCCGGAATTCCTCTAGCTCATGGATGACGAAGAGCTCTACGAGGTACTCTTAAGCTTCCAGCAACTAGCTTAGGGAAGCTCTACGAGTCATTACTCTTAAGCTTCCAGCAAGAACTTGCTAAGGGAAGCTCTACGAGTTATTACTCTGAAGCTTCCAGCAATAACTTGCTCAGGGAAGCTCTACGAGTTATTACTGGGCGCCGGCGGTAAACCGTCAACCTTTCTTACCGCCGGGGGACTCGTAGAGCTTCCTGAGAATGTATACCGTGGGAAAAAACTCTAAAGAACGATTATCTTTCAGACCCAAGCGATTTCGATTTCTCAAGATAACGCTAACAAAAAAACAAACGGTTTCGCAGCCTAGTTCGAGTATCAAACCGAGTTCAGACCTCCGAATGCGACAGGCGGGCGCGTCTGATGTCTGCGAACTCACTGATGCGATTCCCAGCCCTGAAGCCCCTCTACAGCCCGAGTTAAGTGCAGAAAACCGACAGTATCGATTCAAATAATATAATAGTTTTGCGAGCCTAGTTCGAGCAGCAAACCGAGTTCCGAGCTCTGGAATCGACCGAAAGACGCGCCTGATGTGTCCAAATCGATATATGTGACCCGCAGCACTGTAGCCCTCCCCCAGCACGAGTTGAGTGCAGAAAATCCAGAGCACGTCTCAAGATCGTTCGAACAATACGAATAATTTCGCGAACCTAGCTCGGGCAGCAGGCCGAGTTCAGAGCTCTCGGTTCAATAGACGAACGCGACTGATGATTTCCCATCGATGTCTGTCACAATGAGCCCTGTAGCTGCCCTACAGCTCGAGTTAAGTACAGAAAACCGAGAGCGTCTATCAAGATGACTCGAATAATACGAATAGGTTTGCGGACCTAGCTCGGCTAGCAGACCGAGTTCAGACCTCTGGATTCAACAGGCGAACGCGCGTGATAATTCTGAGTGCGATAGCTGTGCCTACCAGCTCTGTAGCTGCCTCACAGCTCGAGTTAAGTACAAAATACCGACAGCGCGTATCGAGATGACTCGAAACGGCCGTTCCCGCCTGCCTGCTTTTTGGCCTTCAAAGTTACCCGATCGAGCTGAGACCAAGATGGCGAGCGGGAATAAGATCGAATATCATGGGAACAAATACTAGAGCTCTAACGAATTGTCAAATTTCGAGAACTAAATTTTCAACCGACCAAAAATCGGCAAAGGGTCCGTCGAGATTTTTCTTGCCAACTAGCTCTCCAGCGCTCCGGGATTACTCTTAAGCTTCCAGCAATAACTTGCTAAGGGAAGCTCTACGAGTTACTCCTACGCTTCCAGCAATAACTTGCTAAGGGAAGCTCTACGAGTTACTAGCTCCACCCCGCGCCGGAATTCCTCTAGCTCATCGATGCCGAAGAGCTCTACGAGGTACTAGCTCCACCCCGCGCCGGAATTCCTCTAGCTCATCGATGACGAAGAGCTCTACGAGGTATTTACGCGTGCGGGGGCGGCCTGACTCACGCGGTTTACCGTGCGTGGAGACGCTGGAGACCTCGCGTGAAGGAGCTCTGGGGACGCTGGAAAGCTCCCCTGAAGGGCTCTGGAGATCTCTCCTGAAGCGCTCCTGAACCGCTGCCAGCGGCGCGTGCACGCGTGCCTGCACGAGTGCGTGCACGCGTGCCTGGAGCGCTCCCGGACACGCTGCGAACTCCGGCAACCTGCTGCGAGAATCGTGGACCGGCGGAGGTGGGCGTGTGCTCCTCACCACCCACCGCCCGCTTCCTATCTGAAACCCTTAGCTCTCCAAGGAGCTATCCGGGAAAACCCGGATAGCGAAGCCAAGCGCGGAACGCCGCACGGGGACCTCTGCCGGGCCGCCTGAAACGATGCGCGGGGCGCTGGAAACCTCGTAGGAGACGCTTGCAGGGGCGCCGTTTACGATACGTGGGGCCCTGCAAAGCGCGCAAGGAAGATCTGCCTAGGAGCCTGGAAGAACTGCCGAAGCTCTTCCGAAGCTCTGCCGAAGCGCTTCGCGCACCCTGGAGCAACGCGTATTGAGGAAGCCACGCTCCCGGACCCGCTGCCGGTTCCGGCAAGTTCCTGCGAGAATCGTGGACCGGCGGAGGTGGGCGCGTCTCCCTCACCACCCACGTCCGGCTTCTTATCCGAAACCCTCAGCTCTCCAAGGAGCTATCCGGGAACTAGCTCCAGCCCGCGCCGGAATTCCTCTAGCTCATCGATGCCGAAGAGCCCCACGAGGTATTACTCTTAAGCTTCCAGCAACTAGCTTGGGAAAGCTCTACGAGTCACGATGCGTGGGGCCCTGTAAAGCGCGCAAGGAAGATTCCCGGAAAGCTCCTTGGAGAGCTGAGGGTTTCAAATAAGAAGCCGGGGGTAGGTGGTGAGGAGGACACGCTCACCTCCGCCGGTCCACGATCGTCGCAGCAGCTTGCCAGAGTTCGCAGCGCGTCCAAGAGCGTTCCAGGCACGCGTCCACGCGTGCCAGCACGCGTGCAGGCACGCGTGCACGCGTCGCTGGCAGCGGTTCAGGAGCGCTTCAGGAGAACTCTCCAGAGCCCTTCAGGGAAGCTATCCAGCGCCCAAAAGCAGCTCCTGCACGCGAGGTTTCCAGCGTCTCCACGCACCATAAACCGCGGGAGTGGGGCCCCTCCCGACCACGCGCATGAGCGGCCCGGGAGGCGAGACTCCGGGCGAGCGCGGCCCAGGGACGAGGACCCGGGGTTGGCGCTGGCGGGGATCGGGGGGCGAGACCTCGGGCGCACGCGTTCTCGCCCTGAGCAGGGTTTTCTTTTCAGCGTTTGTTTTCGTTCCCCGGGAGTTTAGATGAAGTTCCCGGATAGCTCCTTGGAGAGCTGAGGGTTTCAGATAAGAAGCCGGCGGTGGGTGGTGAGGGAGACACGCCCACCTCCGCCGCTCCACGATCCCCGGAGCAGGTTGCCGGAACTTGCAGCGGGTCCGGGAGCGTGGCTTCCTAGCGTTTCCCAATACGCGTGGCTCCAGGGTGCGCGAAGCGCTTCGGCAGAGCTTCGGAAGAGCTTCGGCAGTTCTTCCAGGCTCCTAGGCAGATCTTCCTTGCGCGCTTTGCAGGGCCCCACGCATCGTAAACGGCGCCCCTGCAAGCGTCTCCTGCGAGGTTTCCAGCGTCCCGCGCATCGTTTCAGGCGGCCTGGCAGAGGTTCCCGTGCGACGTTCCGCGCTTGGCTTCGCTATCCGGGTTTTGGACGCTTACAAGTAGGTCCGGAAGAGGCCCCCTCGAGCCCCTCCGACCCCCCAGGGCGTTCGCCCCGGGTGTCTGCCCCCCAGGAGGAAGAGGTTTCTCGCATATTCGGAAGCCTCTTCCCCTTCCGCCCCCTGCCCGGGAAAGAGGTTCCCAACAGTGCCAGAAGCCCCTTTCCCCCAGGAGCAGTTTAACGACCTGCTCAGGTCGGAGCCTCAACGCCGCGGACAGAAGGGAAGGACAAAGAAGAAGAAAAAACGGCAGAGAGGGGAGGGGCGCCGCTGGCACGCGGCACGGGCCCCGCGGGCACGCGTGCGCGGCGCCGCCGGCACGCGCGTGCGTGGCCCCGCTGGCGCGCGTGCGCGCGCCGCCGCTGGCACGCAGGCGCAGCCCCGCTGGCTCGCACGCGTGGCCCCGCTGGCACGCGCGCGCGGCCCCGCTGGCTCGCGCGCGTTCCTCTGCTGGAGCGCACGCGTGGCCCCGCTGGCACGCGCGCACACCGCCCGCGGCGCCTGACCGACAACTCGCGGCGCTAGACCACCCCCAGGCCTGGCAAGAGCCCCGCGCACGTACATCGAACGCAGGGAGCCAAGAACGCGCTGGTGGGCGGCCACTCCGCGGGCCTCATCGTGCCCAACTGCCGCGCCCTCCTCCGCCCCCGCATCCGCGCCCCCCGACCGCATGGGCCGACAAATTCAACAAACAAGCAGATCTCGCCAGCATCAGTGGTCTAGTGGTAGATTGCATCGTTTCCATCGATGTGACCCTCTCGATTCCCGGCTGATGCACTATGCGCCCCCCCGCGAGGCTTGCATCCATGCGAGCTCGAGTGCCAGATGTCACGCCCCATGCAGCGTCCCCCCGCTGCCAGTGCAGCAAACATGGGGCTGCTCCGGGAATTGAACCCGGGACTTCTCGCACACGAAGCGAGAATCATGCTTCCAGACCAAGCAGCCAGCTGTGGATTCATGACCTCGCAGCATATGATTGGGCCCTCGTCGAGATGCGCTATTCGACGGGACGGCGCACCGAGGGCGCACCAAGTTCAATTGCACACGTCGAGCCCGGGCCACAAGCATGGGAGGCTTGCGACTCGTAGAGCTTCCCGAAGCTAGTTGCTGGAAGCTTAAGAGTAATACTTGTAGAGCTCTCGTCATCGCTAGAGGAATTCCGGCGCGGGGTGGGGCTGGTACCTCGCAGAGCTCTTCGGCATCGATGAGCTAGAGGAATTCCGGCGCGGGGTGGAGCTAGTGACTCGTAGAGCTCCCCTAAGCTTGTTCCTGGAGCTTAAGAGTAATTCCGGCGCGCTGGAGAGCTAGTTGGCACGAAAAATCTCGACGGAACTTTTGGTGACTTTTGGTCGGTTGAAGATACCGTAGAGCTCTTCGGCACTTGTAAGCGTCCAAAACCCGGATAGCGAAGCCAAGCGCGGAACGCCGCACGGGACCTCTGCCAGGCCGCCTGAAACGATGCGCGGGACGCTGGAAACCTCGCAGGAGACGCTTGCACGGGCGCCGTTTACGATGCGTGGGGCCCTGCAAAGCGTGCAAGGAAGATCTGCCTGAGAGCCTGGAAGAACTGCCGAAGCTCTTCCGAAGCTCTGCCGAAGCGCTGTGCGCACCCTGGAGCCACGCGTATTGGGAAACGCTAGGAAGCCACGCTCCCGGACCCGCTGCAAGTTCCGGCAACCTGCTCCGGGGATCGTGGAGCGGCGGAGGTGGGCGTGTGCTCCGCACCACCCACCGCCGGCCTCTTATCTGAAACCCTCAGCTCTCCAAGGAGCTATCCGGGAATCGATAAGCTAGAGGAATTCCGGCGCGGGGTGGAGCTAGTTGGCCCACCCGGCCGAGGCAGACAATATGACAACTTTTGGGTGGTTTTGCGAATATTTCAAAGATATTTGACAATTGATTTTGAGAAAGCAGATTTTTCGTACCTGTAATGGGTTCAGACGCGTCTGCCAGTAAAATTCCCAAGTCCGTACGTGCAGTATTTCTATCAAAACACTTGGGGGAACCGACTTGGATAAAAACAGAAAAACGTGATTTTTCGATTTTTTCGTGTCGCACCCC